>OZ010736.1:15428794-15671294 GCA_963932295.1 Tipula lateralis
TATATATATATATATATATATATATATATATATATATATATATATAATAAATTTGTCATCTATGGATTTCTAATGTGTTGTTCAAACAAATGTCTATATTGCCTTGTATTATATTTATGAACCCTTCGGATTCCTGATTTTTTTTTCTAGTCCAGAATTAACCCAGTCCACATGATACTAGAGGTCCAGCCAAATTTTAAAAGTAGTTTAATTTAGATAATACAATCTTAAGAGATATTACAGTACCAACAATTTTTAGTAGGATCCATAGGTAAATATAATTTCTGTATGCATCTGAAGGCCTATCAGTATTGGGTTGGATTGATCCTTAAAATGTAATTTGCGTTTGTTCTTCTTCTAAATAGGCAATATGTTACGAAATTTACATGCTTTCAGTGTTTGTTAATTCATCCTCGCTCAGACTGAAATTCCCTATAGTATTTCTTAACTGCATATATTGCATAATACATTGTAGTAACTCACCGATAAACTAAAAAGCTAACTAAAAGCTTATAAAAGTTTGAATTCACTTCTATTATTCTTTTAGAATGACATCGTGATTAAAAATATCACATTAAAAAAATCTATTGTGAAACAATACAATACTTTCGATAAATATAAAAGCTCCAATATTGATTCGTTAAATCTAAAATTAATATAATATTAATTAATAAAAATCGTATTAATACTCTAATCCCATTAAAAAAAATTGTAAATTAATAATTCAAATCGTTCATAAACTATAACAATAATGAATAAGCTTCATTTTATAGTTAATAATAATATTTATTACTCTCACGACACTATCGTGTAACTCCCCTAACATAAGTACGATACAAAATAATAAATTTTGGAGCGCACACATACACAACCATTCCGAAGAAGAAGAAAAATATAGAAGACAGTAAAAAAAAACACATTTTCGGGGTTAATTCATTTTATGAGCAATAGATAGAAGAGAAACTGAGAATTAAAACAAAAATGTAACAAAGTAAATAACGAATAAAAACTGAGGAGAGAAAAGAAGGTGTGTTTTATTATTATAATAAAAATAAAACGAAAACATATTTTATTTCTTTTTAATACTTTCATTCGTAAATTTTGTACACACATATTTTATTATGTTGTGTAAACGACGAGACTCTCTATATATATGTATGGGTGAGTGTGTGCGAATATTATATAAATAACTACACTTAAGTGTAGCACTTGATTAACTTTAGTGTTGCATGTGCGAAGGTATATCATATAGATGTATAGTTTCATGGTTTAAATATTAAATTATATACACAAATAACGACTATTATTATTATTATTTATTATTAATAATTGATTTTAGTGTTGTTTTTTGTATATAAATTGCACACGCCTATATAACTATATTATCATTGTTATTATCCATACAAACACTATATATGAGTAGCAACAGGTACTTTAAGTAGTTTTTTTTTTGTAGATATAGATTTTTGTTCAAAATTTATTTAAGCGGAAATTATTATAATTATATATGAAATAAAACAATTAACGTATTTTGTATAGTGCTTTAGCATATTTTACATATCGGTATATTATCAAAGTGAAATTAATGATCATCATACTATTTACAAGTAGTACGCGCATTAAATAATAATTTATTGTATATAGAAATATATATTAAATTGCTTATTATTCAAACAATTTTGTTGGTAATACAATATAGCGAGATAGTTATCCATTATAGTTATTTCACTCCTACTATCTGTATATACGGTGTATAAATAAAACATTTTGATTTATTCTTAAATGACATGAACTTATATATGATGTCTTGTAATATATGTGGAAATTTAATTAAAAGCTACATTTATATGCTAATGTTGTTTTAAGAGTTTACATTGCTATATAGATGCTCACAGATGGTAAAGATATGGCCGTCGGGCTGAGAGTGACGCGCCCTTTATTTTTATTGACCTCAGTCCCAATGCACGTTGTAAAATATAGCTTTTCTGAATTATCTATACTACTGCTGGCATAAACCTATTAAAGATATATATTTAATAATCTTCCGCAAATTATCAAAATCGTAAACAGCATCTAAAATGTATGAGAATCATAAAAGTTCATCTTGTAACACGAGTTACAATCTTTAATTATTATTACAGATTTTTCGTCTATGTAATGCTCGTTTGTCAATTTTATAAATAATATCAACTGTATTATGTATTTTAGAGTAATTGACTGGCTTGACATAAAACTCACAAGTTAATAAGTTAAGATTTAAATCGGAGCTGCCCAGCGATAAATGTCGCTAGATTACACGTTATTTTAGGTAAGTTATCTCGTTCAAGTGATAAACAAACCGATTTGTTCGGCTATACTTAAAATAAAATTTTTTTTAATACTAAAAGTTGGAGATAGTTTCAAAATAGACGCCTAGTTATGCTGGAAGATTTTGAATACAGTATTTTTTTGAATTATTGTGTAATCGAAAAGATAAACTCCATCTCACATATGCTTCCGAACTGGATGTGTGTACATGTGCGATTCGAGTGTTCAATCGTGTTACAACAGTGTTAGCGAATTACAAGAACTTAACCCCAAATATTTTACTGAAATTACTTACTGAAACGCCAGAAGACAATTTCTTTGTCGATAGTTGTTACATAATTTTTGTGACGTTGAGATGCCTGTGATGTTAGCCCGAAAATTATTCAGAAAAAATACGACAACAACTGTCATGACAGATTTGATGTCACGCCGAAAAGATTTACTATGACGGTCGTTGCTAATATTTACTTCTTACAAGCAAATATCTCAAGAAACAATCAACTCCCAGCACGTGAAGCATAATCATAAAGATTAATTATTAACAATACCATCTCGTCATAGTCGTCTAAAGTCATACTAGATATGGATCACAAAAAACGAGATGAAATGGATTGTAGATGATCGATAATTGAAAATAATTCGTGCTATAGATTAAGTATATATCATGAGAGTTATAATAACGTTGTCTTAGTTATATACTTATATATAGTTACGCATTGCCATATTTAACTATAACCATTTTTCTGGAAAATTTTTCGATCTAATTTCACAAATATCAAATTTGCTAGGATAAATTGTTTATATTTGTCAACCTATATACGTTACGCCGTTAATGCCCGCAGATCGAAGACTACATATAAAAACGAATTAAATGATAAAAAAATTGTAAATTTTATCAAGAAGGACCTTTAGCTATTGATGAAATTTGAATGAGTTCACACTCATTAACTCTCACATTCTGAACAAGATATGAATAAAAACTACTTCATATTGCGAATTATGGCTGTACACCTGAAGCCAGAATTATGGGTTTATTCTGTCTTAGTAGCGAATTTACATAGATTACTCTGTGATATCACATATAATAAAAGGAATTAATTTTTTAATTATTGCATCTATAGCCCAGAAATGCATCTACTTGACAGTTCTGCAAACAATCAAACGTCTAAAAGTCTAAATGAGAGCTTAATATTCTCAACGTGTCTCATTCGTTAAAATTATACTATTCATCATTAAAGAAGACTTAGAACCGTTAAATTATTTCGTTATCATGACATGAGGAAAAAGCTCATTCTTAATGATTGAAAGGATTCACTATACATTGCAAAGATAAACAGGGTAAAGCACAAAGCTTAGCATTTTAACTGACTTTATAAGCAACATATGTAAATTTACCACCGGTGAATGATCATCTCACTAGACTATAACCTAAAACTATGATCCAATTTTCGAATTTGTAATTAACTTCATCCGCGAAATAAATTATTAACATGAGATAAATCGAACTCCCGTCGGTCATACGAACACAGTCCCCTAACAAACCATACACATAGTCCTATAACCGGATGTATGTAATGTACACCCCAAATACACGTATTTAAATAAATATTTTTAAAAATAATAATTAAAAACAACAAATTACATCCATAAATTGACCAAAAATGCTGTACAACAATAAATACACTGCGAGACCTTATCACACGCTGTGTGTTTATTTTCTTATCTTTGTCGTCATTTTCGTTTCATATTTTTTTTATGTGAAATCATAAAATTGCATATACAAAAATATCAAAACAATACAAAATATTAAAAATATGAATTTATAAAATATTGTATTACCTTAAAAAATATTTTTTTAGAAAGTTTTCCAGGAAATTATATATTACATAACACCCAAATCTCCTTTTTTACGACACACCATCTATATGAACTTTCTTTTTGCACAAAACAACACATCATTTTTTGCAACCCTTAGCTTTCTCTTTTGGTGTTGCAGATTCACGTAATTTCACTATATATTATACACAAGGATATTTTTTTTCAAGGATTAACTTTCACCGAGTAGTTTTGGCGCGCGGTTAAACTAAACACATATACCGAATTCTTCAACAATTCAACAAAAACTAATTCTAAATTTTGTTAAAGCTGTACAGATTACCGAAACAACAACATCATAATATAAAGGTGTAATAAATTCTATATATATATAGAGAGGAATCCAAAATGGTTGGTTGGCTGGCTGGTTATATACACATATATCGTTTCAAGCATATTATCCTCCTTTATATAAATTTTTATTACATATAAATATCATAAAATCACCGAAACAGTATCTACCTATATGGAAACCGACAGTAAGGGAATTAAACGTATATCGTTCTTCTTACATCTTCTTTATATACAGTTTGATATTCCTTATTAAAATTTTGTCTGAGATCATAGTTTCTCATACACAACATAATGATTATAGGTTTTGTATATACACAGTCTACACGTCTTATATTATCACTCTATATAAACATAATTTAAACCGTTATTTTGACCTCCAAAATACCAAATCACGATTTTAAGACGTTAAATCTCAATTACACTCAAAGTCTCAATTTCCATCTTAAAGCGTAAATCTGTATAAAGTGAATTCAATCTAAGTATATGTATGCGAGTATAAATGAAAAACAGAAGAAAATTGATAAATTGATCGTAAAAAATCGATAAATTAAAACAAATAATAAACGTAAGTTTATAAAGCTTTATTAATAATAGCGAATACGGTAATCGCAGTTAAATTAAGTAATTTATTGATAAGATCGATTGGTACGATACCTTTTGTTATAATATTGCGTTCGATAAATTTATTTACATAATTTATGTTCGAATCGTTGGTCTCTCAACAATAATAATGCTCGTCTACCTTTTTTTGGAGGTACCTACACACCCATAACATCGTTTGATGGGTCAATTATTTATGTAATACGATATATCTATACAGGAAATTATTTTTGGATATTTTTTATTCTGGACGTTATAATGAAGGTTATATCACTGCTTAAAGCTTTATATCCGGACAAGAGAATATGACGGATTGTAAGGTTATAATATTCGATAATAGATGGCAGTATAAGATATCTTAAATTAACTCTAAGCACATTGGGGAATGATCGGCTTAAGTGAGTATTTTTATAACGTGGGTGAAGAAACACAATTTGGGCTTAAAAGCTCATAGCTAGTAACTAGGTTTTACTACACGAACTTTTGTAATCTTATAAAGTTTCGTCATCGATTAGATCTGTTTAAATTATAAAAAAATATTTTCAGGTTTCACAACATGATCAAGGTTGATTACATTTAAAATAAATTCATCGTAGTGAGCTTTTATTGATGCCTTGCGAATAATGTATGAGTTTATGACATACATATAACCTTGTCTAAGCTTAACCTGAAGAAATCAGCATTTTGAAATCTATTTGCATTTACGCTCAAAACAATCATGATTGAGCAAATCTAATACAAATCGATTGACGTACGAGTATATAACTCGAAGGTGAACGTAATTAACACTTAACTAGATAATATGGTATAGATACCAGTTAACCTTATACTAAAATTTTGTTATACGTTACATGATTAAATTGTAACAACATTCTGTTTACATATATATTGAATCGAACCGTGACTATACAAACAATCTGATGTGAGTACAAAATTAAATCAACTTAATGCAACATCATTAAATTTACACGATTTTAATAACTGAAATTAGATCATCTACTGAGATAATAATACACTTAAAGCTATCTGTTTAATAATAAATAACTTATAAATATAAAATTAATCAAAACAAGGGATAATTAAACCATTCATTCAATTTGTGGTTGAAAACACCTTTTAATTTGTTTATTTTCAATTTATGAAAAAACCACCGAGCATAAAAATATTCATAAATTAACAACATGCTTACAAGTTCTTTAAAGTTAATTGATAAATTTTATTGAAAGATTTAAATAATGTTGTTGACGAAAAGCGTAATTGGAAGTTAACACCCAGTTTTGATGTTACGAACAAATTTTTGGAATTTAACCAACCGAATCTACCTAATCGATTCGCAAATAAGTTAACGCACTGTAATATCATGATTCTTTTAATTACTGAAATTAGTTTAAATCAGATCATCTGCTCAGATAATAATAACCTAAAAGAAAGCTTTTATTTATAAGTAATTAATATAATTATTTTATTTGTCTAATTTAATCGTATAAAAACAAAAGATATTTAGTCCATTCATTCGATTCATGCTTCAAAGGGCTTATTAATTCTTTTACATTTTTTATTTATTTATTATTTATTTTTCAATTTATAAATAAAAACCACAAAGCATAAAAATAACAATAATTTACAACTTGTGTACAAGTTCCTTAAGTAAATTTATGATCGGCAAAGTAATTTTTTTATAGATATGCGCGGTTATGCGGATGACTTAATTATTTTAATCAACAACCTTTAAAAAAATCAGACATAATATTATGAAATTTACGATGATTTATTGAAATAAATATGTTGCAGTGAAAGTTATGTTTTTTTAACATAAACATAATAATAACATTTGGAAGATACCAATTTACTCTTATAGTTGGTTGGAAACTAAAAATTTCATCAAAGCACACAGACATGTTCTGCATCGTTAGGGCAGAGAAAACAGTTATATACAGGAAAATTCCTGAAATTAGGTGCATGGGATCTGATGCGATCGAAATCCGGAAATCAAGTATCATCAACATTTTCAAGGCATTTACCATATACGGCAACACTGACTGGTTTTATAAAAGATAGTATTTCCGAAAACAATCCTTAACAATTACGAAAAGGTCTTCGTCTTTGCAGTTGGAAATCTAGGGGATCTATTATGAAAAATATCCGACTAATGAACTTATGTTATTAAACGTATGTTATGAAACGTAAAAATACGATCAATCGAAAAGAAAATACTTCATTGACGTCGAACATTATCGAAAAATCCGATTCGATTTTACTTTTTAGTTTCATAATAGCACGGATTTATCCGTCAACGGAAAAAACCCGACTCAGATATATTTCATAAAAGTCCTCCAGATGATGCTTCTACGATTGTACAGAAAAAGTTTGCATTGTGTCTATAAATATGCCTTTTAAATATATCCAAGTCAGTTCAAGACGGGTCTACAAGTGGACCCTTATGCATATACCACTGTATGAGAAGAGGATGTTGAGTTAAATCTGGTGAGAGAATTAAGAGACGCTCATAGCATAACTTTGAGATATAAAACCAGACTCGTGAAGTTTAACAAAAAGTATTTCTCTGATTTTGAATATCATGCTATGCATATTAGAATATATCATGCAATGCATATTTGCTAAATAATTTTGGAACAACTTGAAGAAACGAGGTTGATCGATAGTTGAAAGATAAAACATCGACCTGCTAGAACACGTGGTATATTTATCGCTTATTATGTGTGACACAATTTTTTAAAACTCTAATATTTGGCTTAAACCGAATATACAATAGAGATATTTCGAGGGTTAAGATTAAGTGTGTTAATATTAAAACATACACCAACTTGCAAATAAAATAACAAGACATAAATATCACACCAGCGAAAAAAAGAAACATAAGTTCAATATAAGACAAAAAAAAGCTTTAATAACTTTATTATTACACAAACTGAAACAAAAATAACGAATAAAATAATAAATGAACAAGGCTATCCATTAAATGAGACAACTTTATATTTTGTCTTTAATAAACCAAAGCAATAAGAAAACGAATTTCGTCGTTTGCTGCGCGCTAAAAAAAACTTCTCTTAAAGAAGCTGAACTGCAATACAACATATAAAAATAATTTTTCCAAGATTATCGAAAATATATAATAAAAAAGGGAATAAATTTTATACTGTGCACATTTCATTTGAAGTGAAGCTTCAAGTGTGGGATGAATGAATATATCGACATAAATAAATTGAGATCTCAAAAATAATGTATATCATCCCGATTTGGATATTTTTAGGTGTGCTATTATATTATACCATTGTTTGCGCCAACAATCAATAAAACTTATCTATAATATACTGATATGGAGCCAAAAAAAACCCAACAACTTCAAATCCATTGATCAATCCATGCGTCTTCGAAACAACAAAAAAGCACAATGGAATTCCATATACAGCGAGACAAAATAATAAAAAATTTCTCCGCCAAATTTCAAATAATATTCAAAACAAACCATAAAAATAAATCCCCACCATATAAATTTTTATAAATATTATATAACCCCTCCTTTATTTTTACTATAAAAAAAATACATAAGCGAACAAAAACAAGTTTTATTAACCATAAAATAAAAATTTGTGAACACATAAACAAGAAAACACCCGAATTTTGCCGAACAGATACATCACACACCAAAAAACAAATGATAAATTTTAGGTTATTTTTTTGACAAGCAGCCATGATTGCGTCACAAAAATATAGTTTTTCTGTTTATAATTTATTTAAATTTAGCATTTTTGTCTATTTAAACATTTCTTATCACAACTAATATATAAAATATTATTTATGCTTTGTTGTCGTATAATAAAATCATATTATAGTGTTATAAATATAATATTTTGTTTGGTGAAATATAATTTATTAATTTTTGATGGCGTCTCTCGTTCACAAACACAGCATATTCGTCATCGACACACAATATATATATGTAAACAAAAAATGTGCGGTGCTATAACTATAAATTTATATACAGTGCGCGACTCAAGACTTTATTTATAAATAAATATTATTAAGTTATTTTCTTAATTACATTAATTAATTATTATTATATTTGAACTTGAACATAAATAAATTAAATTAAATTTTTCTTTCTCGCTTTCTCACTCTAATATAGCATGATTTATTGAACTTTGATTTTTTTTTTCATTTCTCTAACCATGCGCAGTGTTACAAATACACGCAACAAAAAAAAAGTTTTTATCTGCTCTGGGGATTATAAAACATCGTTTCGTTTAAATAGCTAATAAAACATAGCACGTGTAATAATTTTTTTTTGTGTAAGTACGATATATACGAGTATGTATATGTGTGTAACGGAAATGTATATGTGTGTCAAATGCGGGTTGAAAATCGAGAGCTTTATGCAAATTGTGGTGTTAGATGTATATCAATAAGCTTGGAGATTTTGTCATATAAAAATCAAATCAATTTACTATTTTATAATCATCAAATAGCCATTTTCAAAGCTGATCGGCTATACATAATTTCGATATGAGTGTGTGTGTGCGATGAAACTCTTGAATCTTAAATTTTATACAGATTATACGATGACGTATACGTCATCAATATACAGTAACGGTTAAATTAATAGCATCGATTTAGGTAAATAGTTTTCCAATTATCTGATTTTTTATGTGTGTGAAGTTTCTCCTAAATTGGTGTTTCCTCTATTAGTAGGCAGTTTATGTAATAAAGCGATTTATAAAACATGTTAAACGATAGTACTGAGAATTTTGATGAAGTTTTCATTCAGTTTCGTTAAATTTTATTTGTTACTTACCAAACTATGAAGAAAGTTTCAAACAAATAACAAATAAAAAAAATAGTAAAGCTTTCGTAAATGCTCCGTGCCAGTCTACAATAAATATGTTCATTCACACCACAGATCATAATAAAATAGTGATTTTTTTTGTTAATCTCTTGCGGTCTGTCCCTATCGGGATTTTAACTTGAAAGCTCCCGCTTCAACTACCGCAGTTACTTAGATTGTATTGGACAATCCGTTCAACTGAATAAGTGTAAAATTTTCCTGATGCATTTGACTCATTATTTTTTTATCGTTTACATAGACCCACCATTCTAGGTTGCTAGCCGTTGGTTTATGATGTTAGAATTGGAGAAAAAGTTCCAAATTATTCTAAAAATTTGGTTATTTTCTTTTACAGCTATATGCATATGAAAAACAGAAGTGCTTTTTGCGTCAACTGAATAGATACATAATGTTTCGTTATATGTTTGTGAAATATGATTATCTTTTAGTGAAAACCGATTGATAAAATTTGATTTCTAAACAATGTGTAGAGTAGCTGCTCTTAATAGAATAGAAAACGGAAAAATTGAAGTTTAATTGTAGTAGAAAATATTAGACAGAAGATTAATTTAGTTTATTCTTACTTAAGGAATAATGACCATTTCAACTCAAATCAACTAGTGCCCCGTTAGAAGGGTGATAAATAGTGCGAACTACTTAAAAATGTTATAAATTAAAAAGACAACATCGTTAAGCTAAGTTAGTGTATAAGCAGCTAGAACTCTCTAGTATTAAAATGGCATCGCTTAATGAATGCCAAAATCTTGTTTTTTCTAACGAAAAAATACAACTTCGATTTCGGGTAACTATAATAATATTTCTACGAATTAAGGAAAGAAAAACGTCATTTTGGACTCATTCGAGCAGGAGGTGTAATGATTTAGGGTGAAATTTCGCCCTCTTTTGTTAAGAGCAATTCTGTCGATTCAGTTGACGTAAACTACATTTTGTCATATACCCAGCTTAAGCTTTTTCTAAAGAAAATGGACGGTATGGTAAAAGAAGTGCAGAACTGGCGCTTTGGGATAAACCAAACGTTATGTTACGGCGCCAAAATTTATGACTCATTCAGATACCATAAAAGTTTACAACTTCCTTGTCCACCGTCGTGCTGTTATATTTTTAATTTTTCCTTTAATTCTTCTCCCTAACATCATGGGTGTATTACTAAATCTGCAAATCACAAAATAAGTGTTAAATTTGAACTTGAGTAAATACTCCTAGTGTTTTACAATGTATGATGGAATTAAAAGCGTTGACAAAGTTTAAAGATTGGTCGACATGAACTATAAAATTCTTGAAATCTCTTAGTATGATCAGTGGCACTTTCTAAACGCTTCAAAATTGATCTTGCTCAATAAATAGCAGTTCTTTTAATGGTTATACAGTATTAGGTTTTTTAATTTAACGGTCTTATATTGAAACCTCTGTCAGTGGAGTACAGTCATAACTTCTACCAAAAATATCTATTTGTGAAAACTTCAAAATATTGCTTTGACTCATAGCGCGATTTTGATGTCCTTTGATTCTAAACTGAACTTAAAAAATGTATAGAGGTAAAGATGTAATCTCGAACTGGTTTTATTACTTCAGTATACTTGAATACTCTTTATTTATATTCAATAAAGAAATTAATATGTTTACAGGACTATTCTCACATATATCAGCTCATTCATAATGGCAGCATGTAATCCGTGTTGATTTCAAATTTTTCGAATATTTCCATAAAACTGCAAAGATTTCAAGCATTCTTCATTTAACGGGCTGCAACTTTGTTGATCTGAGAGAGATCTCAGAGAGGGTATTGGCATTAGTTTTTCTGGCACTAATAAGCCCATTTTATTCTCATTTTATGGTTTAGAATTCCTTCGCAGTTTTAAATTTTTTATTTTAGGAATTTAAATGAAATTTTTTAATATTAAAGTTTTTGAAGAACAAAAATACATTGATAAAATCACAGCTTATCACTATGACAAATTGAGCTTTTAAATTTTCTAATCACCTACGTATATATCTATTTGGCCTTTTCTAGTCACAATGAATTATTTGCTGCACTTGGACCTTTTGCAAAAAGTAGTGTAAGGTCTAGTTAAATAGTGAACTATAGAGATGAATGAAGAACTTTTCATCGAAATGACTATTCATTGAAAATCCGTTTCGGAAGTTGATATTTCGTTTAAAAGTATATGATTTTATGCATCTCATAAAAGCTCGAATTGTCAGATTATTGAAAGCTCATTTATTTCTTTTTAATGTTTTTTTTTGTCGTTCATACTGAGTGAATGCATCTGAATGAATCCCAAAAAGCTTACATTTTCAAATTATCAAAAGCTCATTTATTTCTCGCCAAGAATCTTTCTTTAATATTAATTATTAATTTATAAACATGGCTTTGGGATTTCAAAGAAAAATATCGTTTAACCTTTTACCTACTATATGGAAAAACTTCTCCATTTTTTTAAAAGCTTAAGTTTCGTAATTTAAGTCAGTGTTGATCTAAAGCAAAAACTAGACATACATTCTGTCACGATTTATTTTTGTGTAACCTGAGTTTGAAAACAATACTTTCTTAAAGACGAACACGTATTTAGAAAAAAAATACATATTCATAAAGAATGCGTTCGTAGAAAAATCTACTTTATATTTTATCAAACACCCTCGAATAATACATTTACAATGTAAAACCCATATATACATGATAAATCGTTGGTTTTAAGCCGCCGTTACCGAATGTATTTATTATAATATGGATACATATAAGGAATACATATACATATATATACAAAATAACTTAAGCTTAAAATACTTAAATCATTTTTTTGCTGCTCTAAACCATGAACAAAACATAAAGCATGAAATAACGAACAAAAGAAGGAGGACACCGTTTTCATACCAAAAAAACTGATCGTTTTAACGAAATTCATCTCTCATAACTCGTTAGAAAATTACATAAAGAAAAATTTCAACATTTGTCCGTAAAATATTATAGTCATAAGTTTTCCCGTTTTTCTTGAAAATCCTTTTTTTTCTGTTGTTGTATTCGTTCTTATTATATGGATAATATATCTTATTTTCCATAATTTTATGTTGCTGTTGGGGATTGCCTTGTGTATATATTTTCTTACGCGATATGCCTAATTGTTGAAAGAAAAGCATATTATATGTTTAAATTGATAACGAACCTGGTTACGCATATGTGGGTATATATATGTTATGTATGTGCGTTTGTGTGTGAATATGCGGAATAACGAAAAGGATAAAAATTTGTAATAAATTCACCCAATATTGCGCGTAAGGATAATTTTTTTTTCTTATTCTCTTTTCTTATATACATACATACATATCTAGATAAATTTATTGATCTTTTTATTATTTCATTTCTTCACTTTTTCTTTATAAAATACTATTTTATTTTTTTTTATTTTGATTCTTCTCCCATTTCATTTCAATTTCAAATTCATGCGCAGAAATTACAAAAACGCCAACGAAAATAAGAAATAACACACACACACAAAAAAAATCCTTAAAGGAGTGATTTATTGCTAAATTTTTCATTAAATGTGATAAATCTCTCTTGTTTTTTTTTGTTGTTGTTTTTGGATCCCCAAACTGAACCAAAACACACACAAAAAAAATCGTATTCTTATTTGAATGATGATGATTATGGTATGGAGGCCTGCTTTTTTATTTTCTTAATTTTTTTTGTGTGTGTGTGTTGTTTGATAAGGATAAGAAGTAGGATGGGTGCAAAAGATATAAAAAAGTGACTTAATAAATTTTATTTTTTGTTTTTATATAAATTCGGAATTCTTTTGTTTTTCACTGTACGTACATAGTGAAAAATCCTTATTCGATGACCTTTCAAGGATACATAACGTTAATTACTATACAACTATCTGATCGAGTGCACTGTATTTATTGCAACAGTTATAAACTTAAAAGCGATTTTCCATTTCATTACATATTTGGCTGGATGCCACATAACTCAATCAACTTATTTCAATATATATCCTTTCATGTAATTAAGAAATTTATTTGTCTTCGATATAAAGTATATATAATTGAAATTGACTTGGCATAATAAAAATAAAATTGCTGTTTATTACATTGTTAGTGGAATTGTTGACACGAATTAACATATGTTTTTATTATGTCTTACTATTCTCTTATATATGTTTTAT
Organism: Tipula lateralis; assembly: GCA_963932295.1. Classification (NCBI taxonomy): domain Eukaryota; kingdom Metazoa; phylum Arthropoda; class Insecta; order Diptera; family Tipulidae; genus Tipula; species Tipula lateralis. The sequence continues at coordinate 15,442,895 of OZ010736.1, forward strand.
TTTTAATTCGCTTTAAAAGATATATTTAGATTATTCTTGAATCATGTCTTATTTATGTCTTATACACACATGTGCGCGTACTATATACATACGATCAATATGATCTATATAATTTGATTTTCCAATTAAAACTGATATTTTGCCCTCAAGTATATGATCGATATTGGTTCAACGAACTTGAATTTATCCGATACACATATGTTACATTAGTAGACATTCAGGCGCCTTGTAAGATCGATCGTACTTTAATATTAAATTCAAGTATATCCTAAATGTGGGCTATATATAGTTATATAGAGCAGTAAGTCTAGTTCACAATGGAATTCACGATTATTATTATGATGAGGATGGTGATTAGGGCAATAAAAGGATAAACAATAAAAAGGAATTTTCCTTTTTTATTGTGTGTTTGTGTGCGTGTGTTATATGTATATACGTATGTGCGTTAGGATATACAAGAAAAAGGAAAATTTCACTTTGGATATTTTGTATATATGTATGTATATGTGTGTTGTTTGGTACTTTGAAATGGCACATAATTTTTTTTTATTCTATTGATTTTTTATGTTTTTCTTCTCCACCACCACCAAAATATATAAAAATAAAATAAAATTTGGGGATTTTATATGTCAGCAATAATTCACGTCATTGTGTTATTTTTTTCTGAATGTAGTATATCTTTTTTTTTTCGTTTTGTTTTGTTGGTAGTTTGGGGTATTGAGACTGAAAAGGAATGAACGATAAATAAGGGGAGAAGCAATAGAAATATAGGGCGTGGTTACACACATATAAAAATTTCGTTTGGGAGGATGAGGAGGCATTTTATTTTGTTTAATGGATTTTGAAATTAGAAGTTCTTCATACTCAAACTTAATTTATCTCTAATATTTTGTTGTTGTTTCGTTTGCCGTTTGAAGGTGAAATCTCAAAATCATAAGGGAAAATTCCATACATATATCCCTTTTCAAACAGATATGTGTGTTACAGGATTTGAGATTAAAAAAGTTTATTGTCCCATTTTTAATCCTTTTTGTGCTTTTTAATGTATTAACAACAATGAAATTTAGGTCATTACGACAACGTGGATATTTTTGTGGGAATTTAATTAATTTGATTGTACCATTACCATCATCATTATATTTTTTGTGTATATATATAGTTTTGATTACAAATTCATAATATGTTACAACAAAACAAATTGTAAATTGATGTTCCGAGGAGTTATGTCACGATTCAAATAGTGTTATGTGTCTTTCTTTTTTAAAACCATTTTGAAATTATTTTTTTTGGTATACATCCGTTTGGTATATATACATTTAAAATTATAAAAGAAACATCAAGTATATACACGATCAAATTCAATGTTGGAAAGAGAAATTTAATGACATAAAGTTTGTTAAGCCATGATTTTACACTTGTCAAGAAGGTTGAGTAACCGCCTATATTATCAAACTGTTTGGTAGTTGATTGTAAATTATGCTACGACAATGCGCTAAACCCAATCGTGCCGCCATAATGTTCAGAAGCGAAAATATTTAAGCAAGAAAAACACTGAATTATTTGTTCAAATTACACCTATGGGCAACGGGGGCCATACTGAAAAAGCAAACCCTTTAAAATTTTGAGAATAAGAGGATATATATATATATATATATATATATATATATATATATATATATATATATATATATATATATATATATATATATATATATATATATATATATAACCGTAAAATGGAAACTCGGTATGTGACTACTCCGGTATACGAACAACTCGGTATAGGAACTATTGGGCTAAAGAAATTTTGTTCTGTATCGGTTCACAATCATATTTTCATACGACGTAAAACTCAGTTATGTTTATAGTTTTTCAGACATTAATGCTTGCATGCGTTTAAACTTCCACCTAATAAGACTTCTCTGATTCAGCCTATAGATCAGTAAATGATAAGTTTTTTCAACAAACTTAACACCAATAAAGAATTATCACAGAGATGTTTCCAAATAATCCCATGTATATCGTTTATTGATGTAGATCTGTGACAGAAGCAGTAACTGAAAGAGAGGTTACGTCTATGCCAATCTCTAGTGAAAAATACTGTTTGTTTTGGCCTGATCTAGATGTTTGTGATAATGATATCAAAAAATTCTTATTGAAAAACTGGAGAAGGATCAACAGTAATGCACAGAAAATACACTTTCTTCAGACTCAGAAGAATAAAAGAATTGCTCAAATGTAAAAAATTTACCTCGATAAGAAAAATATCACCCAAATATGGTTCAAACGGTTATATTAGCCGCGTTTCATGACTCCAACTGATTCAGATCAGATCACACTTTCCATGCAAACCAAAGACGCATTGTGATCCAAATTTCATTAAGGCTCAAAATGTGTCTTTGGTTTGCATGGAAAATTTGATCTGATCTGAATCAGTTGGAGTCATGAAACGCGGCTGTTATATGGTTATTTTTGTTTAAAATATAAAATATGAAAACAAATTTCTTTATTAATTTATTTTATCACTATTTATACTTTAAGTGTTCAAATTAATATTTACACACCAGTAAAGTTACATAGGTAAAATTAATTAATTAAGGGAAAGGATTAATTAGTTTTGTATGGCTTCTTATGGCAAAGGTTGTTTCGGTATACGACCAATTCGGTATACGACGGAACATTAGGGACGAATTAAGGTCGTATACCGAGGTTATAGTGTACTTCATTACTTGCAAAATTGATATGATTAAAATCCGAATTACTATAGTTATTGAGAAGCCATCAGTTCTTTTACTGAATTTGATATCTTAAGTCTTCCACAATGAGCAATAGTTGTATAAAAATAATATATATATATATATATATATATATATATATATATATATATATATATATATATATATATATATATATATATATATATATATATATATATATATATATATATACTGTACATTACAACCAATTAACTATGTGACGTTAAAAAACATAATATCGACATTAAATTATGGATTAAAATATTAATAAATAATACATGAAATGATAAATTTTAAATAATATATATAAAATAATAAATCCGAGTTAATCCTTAAAAAATTAGGAGACTATATATACACACAAAAAATTATGTTATAAATTAAATGTCAATTTTCACCTGGCTTAATTCTGATCTTGTTATCTTTATCACAAAAAAAAATTTAACCCTCATTTGATACAATAATATAATATGTTTAGCTTTAACAAATCTGTATGTATATAGATGTAATTTGTCAATAGCTTAATTAGCTGATTATGGCGGTTAATACGAGCTAAATCGGAAATATTAAATACATATAAACCTAAAGCTTCTCAAGACGATATAATTTATACATTCTCACATTTTAAATGGTGAATTTATTTAGATATACAAAACAAGATGATACATTATTATTTTGATGACTAGAATCTTGATTATATATATATATATATATTTTACATCGCACAAACAACTTCATAAGACTCGTAAAACGTGTTGAAATCTATATCCCTCGAAATTGTTTGTTCCCACTAACTGACAATGTCATACACACATAACCTTCAAACTAAATTTAATAATTTGTTTGTTTCGCTATACACACCACCGATTACATAATATTTACTTATGTAAATACATGGTTTATATTAAAACATGTTTGAAAATTTAATTTTTGTATTTCACATCGATATATGTAAATCCTTAATAAATTGATTATTCAACAAACGTGAATTAAAACGATTGTTATGCTGCTGTAATTTTATTATATCATCGTTTCATTTAGTTCTATATACTTGCGCCTATATACGACACTTACAATGTTAAAAATTACATAAAAATACATAAATTTAAATCATTAATTAGTTTTAAACATTGTATATATATATATAAATTTGCCTCGAGCTAGCAATAATCAGAATCTTTACACATGCGCGCGTTTATAATAAAAGTGTGAATGCGCTTTAACTATATATATATATGTCATAAGTATGTATGGTTATAATATTCAGCATATGATTATAATTTAATATTAAATATTGTATGCAAATATATGTATATATAAATGTATAACAAACCCGAGATTTGTATCTTTTACCAGCAAAGTGAAAGTCGCCTAATAAATAAATCAATAAATTTTGGGTGTCTATGCCCTATTTTTTTCTATACAAATTTCGTCTTTATCTTGTATTTTTTTTTTGTAGTATATCCGAGATATGGTTTTTCATTCCAAATGTAGTGTATCATTTTTACATATTATTTATCTATTGTTTATCTTATAACTATTTATTTTAGGTTTTCTGTCTATATACTATATACACACTTTTATTATATAGGAAAATTCGGATAACCAAAAAAAACTGATATCTATTTTTATCTATTCAAATTATGTTTTATTCTTATCAAAGGGAACTACTCGTTGATTATTAATTTCCGTTCATAATAATCTTGAAACCATAAAATATAATTAATGGCAATCACGTGATTATCTCTTGGGATGTTTCACATACTATATACGATATATATATATATACTGGTTCTAATTAAAACAACAATAAAAACTTTAATTAATATTGTAAAATGGTACAGGGACCGGCCTCATATAAAATTCCAACAACATGTCACATTTCTTTATATTATGTTAAGAATATGTTAACCCGCAATCTTTTGAAGAGGTTCGATCAATTTTTTTTAAAATGGTCATAAGACTATCAATTTTATTATTATTATTATGTATATAGAGAAGCCTTGTTGCGACTAATTTAATTGTGAATATTTTATTCATGAGATTAAATGTTTGATAAAGCGCACTTCAAACAAAATACATACATATATTTAATTAAAACATATAAAAGCTAGATACATAAAAAAATTAATGCAAATTAATAGGAATGTCTATGTATATATATATATATATATATATATATATATATATATATATATATATATATATATATATAACATATAAAATGTCCAATTAATTATTAAATTATTTAAACTTTCACCAAAATTTATAATCGAATATACGTTGATGAATCGTGCTACGCGTATAGTACAATGAACTGGTATTAGAATGTCTCGACATACATATAAAAATCTATATAGAATATGGCTCCGAAATTCCCGACCTATATAAAACACAAATCATAATTTATGTTGTATTATAAATATAGTGATAAACAATTGTATATTTTATACAATTTGTACCATATTACGTCGTGATCAAATACTTCAAACAATTATTAATTACCTCAAAAAAATTATTAAAACAATTAAAGAAAATAAAGTGGCGCCTTTTTTAATAATTGAATTCGGATAAATACAAAAGAAATAATGAACAAGTGGATTATTATAAACATACAAACTATACAGTGCATTCATATATTTACATATATGCTATACACAGTCTCGATAGAAAATATACGAACATTATATATCTATATAGTCTAGAATTAGTTATTTTTATCGTCACTGTATATATATGTAATATGCCGAGTACATTTTTAGTAAACAAACAAATTATTGAAATTTCTCTTCAAAAACTATTTAACATATGGTGACCTTTTCAAATAAAAGAAATCCAACAAAAAATAAAAAAAAAAAATTAAATAAAAATTACTCCAAATTTTAATTGATACTAAAGTATGTTGTTTATATTATGATTTTCATTTATTTATTTTCTTTTTATTTTATGTGTTTTCCATTTTCATATCTATGTGCGCTGTTTGATCTTTTTTTTTTGTTTTAACACAAGAAAAAAAAATTTATTGTAAACCTGTCAACACTTAATTTCGGTAAACTTTTAATTTTCATTTTTATTTATCAATAAATTATTATATTTCTATTAATTATGACTTTTATTTGACTTTTATCACTGATTGAGATTTTAATTTAAGTTGTTTGTATAATTATTGTTTTAATATATATGCGTCTAATACGTGGATATATATATATATATATATATATATATATATATATATATATATATATATATATATATATATATATATATATATATATATATATAAATATAAATATATATATATATATATATATATATATATATATATATATATATATATATATATATATATATATATATATATATATATATATATATATATTAAGGATTAACATGCTTGTATATAAATATTTTAATGTATATAACTACTCAATAGCAACTATCTATATGTATATACAACGATTAGCATGCATAATTTTACTTTGATTTTGTTTACCTTATTTATTTTGTTTATCGAACTATTTTGCCTTTATATTTGTATAAATTTATTTATTTCAAAATACAAAAAATAATAAAATTCTTTTGATAGAGATATTATATATATTCTAATGCGCATTGCTTTTAATAAAAATATAAAAAATCAAAATCTTAAAAAATCAAAAAAAAATCAATTTATTTCACTTACCTATCCAGTCTGGTAGTAGGGTGCCCGCAAGAGATTCTGTATATCTCTTACCTATAAAATAAATAAAAAATAAAAATAACTAAAAGAAAAACAAAAAATATAAAATAATAAAATAAAACTTAAATTATATATAAATAAACTTATAACTTAATTAAAATTAATTAATATTTAATACAAAAATTATTAGAGAGAAGCGAAGCCAATTTTTATATACTATTTACTATATAAATATATTTTTAATCATGCAAATTTATTAAATTTATTTTTAATGTATAGTTTCGTGATTTGTGAAAATTTATTAATGCTATAATTTAAAATTTAATTGGGTGGTCGAAAAATTATGAATAAATGTCAACACTGATTAAATTAAATTTGATTATGATTGAATATGTCTGCGGTCGTGTTTTGAAACAATGGCAGTAACAATATATTTCACTACTTGTGACATATGCCAAAGATGTGATTTCAAGACTCTTGATGAAAATGAAAACGGTTATTCGATATGATTCTGACACTTCAAAATATATTGGAGGTTAATCGTTCAGAATAGTTGGAAATTGGAGAAAACCCAACCTAAAAACTTTTTCTTAAACAATTGGTATTATACTGGTGACTGTTTTCTGCTTCTGGTAAATGCTTTCGAAGTGTAAATTAGCAAAATTAGTCACAGTGATCAGTTTTTGTGACTGAAGGTATCTAGTATTCATATATTAGTTGAATTGTGTCCTATGTCGAAACAAAGTTTTTTTTTCTGATTTAAATAGAAAGAAATTTTTCAGAAAATAATGTTAAAACCAGCGGGTTTTGAAATAGTTAAAACCCCAATGTATAAAAATAAATTCGTAATGATACTTTTGTGTATAGAGTGTCTAAACCGAACCGCTTATTAACAAATTGTCAGAATCGACATAAATTAAATATGTCGGTTAGAATTAATGATTTAGTTAACAGATGTCAATTAAAATGTCTAGACTGATTTTGTATAATAAGTTCTAAATTTAGTGTCAGTGCTTCTAAATTTAGTGATTACGAACTAACATGTATGAATTGTTTTTTAAACTAAAGATTTCATGAGCTATTCCAAAATATGTAATGTTTCCTAATACAAAATAGAGTGTATTTGTAACTAACGGTACAGTAAATTGAGGAAACAATAATTTATAATTTAAACAAAAAATCAGTTGGGAATAATCAAAAAAAAAAAAATCTATCCCTTCAAAATACAAAACAGTCCAAGATCATCACTAATATTAGCAATGATTGGTGAAATATTCCTCAAAGAAACACTAATATTGGCATATATTTTGTACCTTAGTAGCAATATCACTAATAAGTAATGTAATTATAAGCGTTCAGAGTACCGACCCTTGCGTAGTACTGTATAGCTAACGTAAATAGAATCAAGTTTGAAGCTATTGTCAAAATAGACATTTTACCTTGAAAGAGGTATCCTACTAGGTTAAAAGCTTTGAATAAATTGTGAGGCTCTATTACTAGTTAACATCTAGTACATTTTTAATAACATTTTTTATGTATCGGTATAAGAGAGTTAATAAGCCGTTTTAGGACGTAGATCACGAACCATTTGCTATTTTAGAATTTCTAAACTTGGAATTACTAATGAAAGTTTTCCAGGATAGACCAAACAAAAATTAAGGACTACAGGTTAATTCGAAACAAAAACTACAAATTTTAATTATATCCGGAAGATAATTAATTGGGATTTACTCTTACCGAAATTTTATTCACTTGGGTAAAAATTAAGCTTATCATGATTTAATAAAGTGAGCTTTTATACGTGGAATAAATCTACATGTCAAGTAATAAGTCACTTTTGGTTACGAAATGGAATTATTTTCCAATAAATTCTGTGCCGGATTTAGTTAATAAATCAAAAGTGTTCACAAAATCCAGTATTAGTTTCGATTATTCAAGAACTAAAGGCAATTACAATACAATATTCTTCTACAACTGATAAAAGGAGGTTCTGAACAAATTAATAGATTTAAAAATTCTTTTGACACAAGAATGAGAAAAATAGCAAGCATCGGAGATCAGCTTTAGAACTTAAGACCAAACCCTTCTTATAAGTTTTGTAAAATCTTTTGAACAATCCAGTGTACATTGTGTGTACAGTGAGTTGTAAAAAATTTATCGGAATTTTCTTTTATAGCAGACCACCATTTGTACTTTAAAAAATGTCCACTCATAGTTCGATTTATAAAAAGACATTTCACATTTGGAAAAAGCATATGAGCAGATTAAGACAAATTACTTAATAGGTGTTTGCTCAACCGTTGGATGAGAGCTTTTTTGATCAAATCCAAATTGTAACTTCAACATCCGACAAAACAAAACCAAAACCAAAATCAACCTCTAGCTATAATTTATAATAAATAAATTTATCCAGACAAATATCTCCGCAATTGAAAAAAAAATTCCAATTTTCATATTTTTTCCAATTTTTCATATTTCGAAAACTATATATATGCAAAAATAAAAAAGTTTTGAAATAAATTCAAAAACTAAACTAAAAATAAATATATTATATTATATATTATAGAAAAAAATCTCTCACAATTTTGATTAATTTTTTCACTTCATAAATTTCCCATTTTTCCATAAACCATACAAGTGAACACACAACAATAAAAAAAAAATGAAACCGGAGCGAGTGAAAAATCTGTGAAAAATTGGATATACGAGAGCACATATTATATATGAATGAACTATATAACTATGCTTTTACTCTACCATAAAATAGATTTTTATGTATGTATGTATGTATATAACTATATAAAGTTCATAAATCATATGGTAACAAAAAAAAACTTTTTTTTTTTGTTACAACTCAATTGTATCAAAAAGCAATTATTTTCTCGTTCCATGGATTGTCATTCAAAAAGCTGGGAAAATTTATTGGACATATTATTGGGTTTCATGGAAAAATCAAAATTTCTCATGAATTTTCAACATGGCACTATACGAAAATATTTCATAACCCAACAAGCAAGCACAAAAACATGATATTTTGCATTCATAAAAAATATTTCCATGTGTTTTCCACATTTTTTTTTGTTTGTTTATTTTTGGTCAACGAAATATATATTATATAGATATATACCTCCTATTGGAAATATAGTGGGTGAAATTGAGATGAAAAATTATATTTTCCATGTGCAAGGTGAGTTTGCGGGTGAAATTATACATTATATACGTATATAGACAATTTTTTTTCGGTTCGTACTGTTCCCATACATATATATACATAAAGCTACACACATATATGTATATAGTTTATCGCATTGTAATATATTTTTAATATTTCAATAAGGGATGTTACCATTATTTATATTTAAATTTATACGAAACGCGCGTATATATTAAATATCATTAACCCTTTCATATATATATACATATATAACAAAAAGCTCGCGGTATAATTTATCAATATTAAGTAATAATTTAAATATTATATTACACAACAATTATATTATTATTTAATTTTAAATTCGAACGAACCCAAAATGAGTGCATGTGAGTAAGATAATAATATAACAAAAAAATAATGTGGTGCTTTCTGATGAGCTTAAAAATGCTGTATATAAATATAGATGCGAGTATATGAAGCAACTTGTTTCCCTATTATTTGAACACACATTTTTATGTTTTGCAAAGTGTTTTTAATGAAAATGTAAAACCGTTTTGTTGGATGTATATATACCAAAATGTGGGAGGGTGGTTTATATACATATAATTTCTTAATTATACTTGGGTACAGTCTCCCTCTCCCCCTCTATATGTATATAAATATAAAGTATCTCCAACTATTTATTTCGCATCCACACAACAACCATGTATAGATAATAAGGCTGTACCATAAATTTTTCGATGCCAAAACATATAAACGCGCGTATTTTTTCGTCTGTTAGTTAGATATATATATATAAAATTATAAATTAATGTAAATTACATACAAATTAAGTTATAAATTATTTTATTTTATTAAAAAGACTTACATACACCTGTGCTAAATATTTTAATTTTTTTTTTCGGTTGTTGTAAAAGTTGGAAACAATTTGGTATAAATTAGAAAATATAAATCATTACACGTAATTTATAAAAATGAAAAATTATATTCTGAAAGTCTGAGGCGGCGCTCGCATTCTGTTTATCAGGTGGTTTATTTTATTTAATTAAATTAACCTTATAATGATTTTTATATTGTAACTATATACACGTATATATAAATTTCACTTGCACAAACAACACCTAAATATTTAAATTTATTTAAAATTTAAAATTAGACAATAAAAATTCATATCAAGCGACATAGTTTTGTACATAGTTTAAACCATACAAATTTTACATTCAACTTTAACATAATTTTTGCTAGCAATGAAATTTCGATTGTGTATTATAAATTTTAAATAATCGCTTAATTTTGTTTATCTATATCATAATCAATGATATATATATATATATATATATATATATATATATATATATATATATATATATATATATATATATATATATATATATATTTATATATATTATCTATATTTATATATATATATATATATATATATATATATATATATATATATATATATATAAATATATATATATATATATATATATATATATATATATATATATATATATATATATATATATATATATATATATATTGTGTCTATAGAGACATAATTTATATATTTTGAATTTCTTTATTGTATTGAATCGACATAATAAATATGTGACTGTATTATAAATTTTGTGTGGTTATTATCAATGGAATGTGTCTAATTTAAATTATTTAGAAGTCATTCCACCATATATATATATACACACAGTACCGATAATAAATATATAGCCATTTTGAATATTATTTGTCATATCGAAATATCTTATATATACACTCCGCAAATTTATGTGTAATATTTATTTAAAATTGTCTATAGATAAGAAAATTCGATATCGGTAAATAAATAAAATTGAAAATGAGCTTTTGATGATTTCATTTTTTTTGGTGTGTGTGTGCGTCGTCTTGTTATGCGAGCATGCTATCATTAACCCAATTCCAAATTAAATCGATTAGATATTTTAATATACTTAACTATAAAGCTAGGTATATAACAAAAGGTAGAAACATTATAAATCAAATTTTTAATTCCTCCACCGTCGTCTGTATATATGTATAAAAAGAAATTCTTAATTTTCTTGCTTCTTGTGCATACATACATATATACATACATACATAATTTTATTTTATAAACCGACAATTGCAATTTTCTATTTTAAAATTTAAATCCTTTATATATAAACATTTGTGTTGTTATATTTTTATTCATTATCATCTCCTTTATCTCCTCATTGTGTATGTCTCTTTGCATTATATTAATTTAAATTTTTTTTTATTTTATTTATTTATTTATTTTTTTAAATGAAACTTAATTTAAAATTTTTCCTCATAAAATAGAATTAAAAGTGTCGTCCATTTTTTTTTGTTATATATATAATATTTGCTCTACTCGTTTATATAGACATTGTTGTTGTCATTTTAAGAGTTATATCTTGGAGATGAAAACACACAACATATACAGAAAGTTCAAAACCTCATCTTTCGGTTCCACACCACCGCCACACACTTTGAGCTTTGTAAACATATTATACGGGTGTATACTCGTTCGTTTATTTTAAGGATATTGTGTGGAAATAAATAGGATTGTTACTATCATTATTACTACTGTTATAATAAATAAATTAAAAACTGTTTTTATTTTTTGTCATATCATCGCGTATTTTTCTTAATTACTTTCTTTTTCAAGGATTAGTTGGTAGGAATATCACAATGTACAGTGTTGTTGGTATATGCACAATGCAAAAGAAATTCTAAACTAATTTCACTTACAAATAATTTTATTCATAAGGAAAATTTAAAGGACAAATGGGATTTGAATGTAAATATATGCGAGTCTATATGCATAAATAAATAAATATTTCACATATTTGGTCCTGGGGCGAGATACAACTGAAGATCGCGTAAAAGTGATCAAAATGTGTTCTATACCTGAATTAATCAAAAAAACTCAAATTTTTGACTTTACTTATAATCTTGAAAAATACAATTGAGACCTGAAAAAGCTCATTTAAAAAAACCCTATGGAGGCATCTTTTTGATAACGTAATTATTAGACTTGGCTTTTAAGTTGTGATGTCAAACAAAACATGTTCAAAAATGATGCCATTAGTGCTTTTACGTAAATATCGTTATATGATTATGAAAATTTCTGCCTATAACATGGATGACATCAACATGGAAAATATGAAATTTTAGCAGGATGATGTTCACAGATTGCAAAGATTTTAACGTTAAAAAGCACTTATAAAATGCGGTGCTTGAGAATATTGGACAAAAATGGTTCGTTTCTTTATTCGTCAAAGAGATGACGAAAAACTCATTGGAGTCATTTTTTGATTAAATCTTTGTAAACCCAACAACCTCTATTGTTCACGACGTGATTTTGCTGGATGCTTCTTGCAATCGCAGTTGAAAGTCCAAATCTCACTCTACTCAACAAACTAATATAGCTTTACATTATGTCCTTACGATTTTATTGACCGAACTGGAAAGAAACAGCTTTGAGAAGTCTTTCTAATCATGTTTTGGACTGCCGTCTAATGTTCATGAAACCATACGATATTAAAGCTCATCATAGATGGCCGGTTAGCTGGACCGATATAAACTCATAAATTCTAGGCTAAGGTATTTTTTTAATGAAGTTCCGAATCATGCAAGTAAATAAACAAATTTATTCTGGAAATAATTCAAAACCACAAACCGTTCGTGTTATATGGCAAACCTTTAATATTTGGTGAAGATTTTAGACAAATTTTACCTGCCGTGCCACCTGCAAGAAGAAGTTGAATTTACAATTAAACAGCTTATGGAATGAGTTTGAAATATTGATGTTAAATAAAAATCAGCGTTTTATTAATTTCAATTTAGTTTTGGAACCTCACGAATTATAAAGCTTTTTTGCAAGTACATCCTAATTAAAAAGCTCACCTTTTTCAAGACAAACAAAATGGCAGTAATTCAATCATTGGATAAGGAGTGATGTTCTCTAGATTGTTGGTTTCATTTATACCACTGCGGTAAAACTTTACAAACCATGGTGAAAAAAATTGACAAAAGCCTATAAAGAAACAATATTTCAAAGCTAGCAAGCTTAAATATGCCAACATTTCTAAAATTATTTTGCGATTAAATACAAGACTTACATAACTTGTATTAAAGACAAAATTAAAACCGATCCAAAGCACTTTTGAAGCGTTTTAATACCAAACGTGAAATCAACGGGTTTCCTGCATATACATATATAACATTTAATGGAAACAAATCATCGGACGGACAAGTTAGATCGTTAGGGTATGCAACCTGTCTATTGAAGTACTTTGCATACTGTCCAATCAGTTGTTGAGGTTGGGAGGTACCCTAAATAATGGAAGATAACCAGGTATTTAAAACTAGGGCTTCAAAATTATTTGAACTAGTATACAGGTTATTTTTATTTGTAACGCCTTCAAAGAAGTAGTACCTCGACATGTTTTGCGTACTACCATGTGTTCAGGCCAAGAATGAGATCAAAATTTACAAACCTTATTGCATTCAACAGAACAATCAAAATTATAGAAAGTCATAAACAAGTTAATGTGGTATACATATCGACTTTCCAAAGACTTTTGACTGCATTGGCCATTGTAAAGGACGAGATCGGTTATATTCATTTGGGTTCTGAAATAACTTTGTTAAATGGTTTAAATCTTACTTAAGTGACATCATCCAATACATCGATAGTGAAAACAGTAAGAGTCCAAGGCTATTCAAGCAGGCTTTTGCATTTTTATAATTCTTATCAATTACATCACTGAAGTTATAAATGATGTGACAAAAATCTTCTTATCATTCCACTGAAAATTAAATCTTAGGTCTAAAACATTACGAAATAAACAATTTGCCTCTATGTATAGAATATCTGAGATCAAGGACCTAGGTATAATTTTTGTGCAAATATGAGCATCTTATTCAATATAGGATCTTGTTGATCGATGAACGGGAGATAAATATGAGCTGGAACAACCAAAATCTTGTGTAGTCACAACTAGAATATACAGTTTGCTGTTTCACGATACAAATATTTGTAAGCTATTGGGAAAGGCTTGGGAATGCAGTCGGCAGTATGAATACGAGTTACCGTATTAAAGCAACTCTTAAAAATAGACCCAACCTTTCAAAGTTCAAAACCTAGAGAGTAATGAGTTTTTGCAAATTGAACCAATTAACATTATGTGTAAAAGCTGTTACCAAATAAACCATCGGTTTGATTTTAGTTTAAGCATGAAAAGCTCAAGACTTAGGGCTAGTAGGTACTCAGATCAAAGTGAAATGAAATTTTACCGCGGTCTCCAAAAATTTATTAATTTTCCAGTGAAATATAAATGAATTTTATTTGGAGAATCCAAATGTTCAAACAGTTCAAATGTTCAAATTTCACGTAAAAAAAATTGTTCAAATCATTATTTACACGTGAAACAAATTTGTAGAGTTTATGCGCGCCATCTTTGGTGCATTAAAATAACTATAGTTTTTGCGCTAATGAACTGAGTACTGAATGAACTTAGTGAAAACAGAAATGAAATTGTTCATTTCATAGTGTAGTAGGTACTCAGTTCATAGTGAAATGAAATTTTATCGCGGTCTCCACAAATTTATTTATTTCACGTGAAATAGAAATGAATTTTTTTTGGAGAATTTATCACATTTATTTAGAATTCAGCAGAAACGTTAAGGTCGAAATTTCAGTTAAGATCATTATTTTCGCGTGAAAATAATTTGTAGAGTTTATGCGCGACATCTATGATGCATTGAGAAAAATATAGTTTTTTCGCTGATGAACTGAGTACTGCTAAGCGAAAACAGAAATAAAATTTTTCATTCAGAGTTCACGTTGATAAAATCGTATGGCAATTTCACGCGAAATCGATCTGAGTACTAGCCTTAAGAGGTGAAAACCTAATCCCACTCACAATGTGAAAGAATTGTAAAGCTTGGTCAAAATTTTTATTTTAATAAAAGTTTAAATAAAATAAATATAGATGGTTATGAGCTTAAAGCTCACCAAAACATCACTATACGTAATTAAATATTTTATCGACTGCATTAAGACCATTTTATATATTTTATGGTTTGAGTTTATTTCGAAGTTCAAAAACTGTCCGCCTATACCTGCTTGGTTTGTCGATAACCCTATATTGACCATATAACACTGCTTTGTATTGAATAACTCTTGTCTTTTATGTAATAATTTAGTTTTTAAATTATTCTTTATAATTATAATTATATTTGTTATTGTATATATTGATCCCCCTTAACTCTAATTATAAATCTATTCAATTTATTTATATTATGTAACAAAATGTAATAAATTTTTACCTCGTTAATCAATTTGGAGAATAAGGTAATATTTTATTATAAGTAATATGTGTATATACAAAATTATATATTAGGGACAATGTTTTATGTTGTCAATTTTTGGTTTTAAAAACTTTACATGTTTTTCAAAAAACATAAATTCTAATTTTATATAAATTTTCCAAGATGGAGGTATGTACATAGGTGTATAATGTATTATATGGGGATGATTAAATAAAAAAAAAACTAAGATAAATTAATACCAAATAGAAAATAAATATATAAAATGTTAAAAATGAGGTTGGATTAAAATTTTATGTTTGACCAAAAATTAATTACTAAATTTTTAATTTAAATTTATACTTGTAAATTTCTTTTAAATTTACTAGCCTATGTATATGTGTATTCACATATATAAATGTAATATCTTGGCTAGAATATTTAATTCTTTGATTTATATTTACACAAAATAAAAACATAATTTATAATACTGAGGTGTTTAAGAAAATTGTTTTTTCTATTATACAGTCGATCAAACAACAGGTGTTCAAACATTGAAAATATTTTGCGTGACTTTTCGAAGTTGCATCAATATTGCATTTGTAATTCGTTTTATTTATTTATTAATGTTTTTGTTTATATACACATGTACCTATATACACAAATATGAACATGGCGCATGCCATTAAATATTCATACGTTTATATCAGTCATAAAACGAATAAATAATTCATTTAAATTTTTTTTTTTTGTTAAAAACTCATATCAATTTGCAAATTCAATTTTCACCTTGTTTTATGTTAATTATTTATTTAATATTTCAAAATAATAATTGGTCTATTATTATCGCATATTTTATAATTTAATCCCATTAAATGACAGTTGTATAAACAATATAAATAATATTAAATATTTTAATGGTTGTTGATGGTGATGATGATTTGTTTTAATTATTTAACACGATTATTTATCAATAACTCATATATACATTGTACACACTACATTTACAGTGAACGTGTAATGGCAATGAAAATGAAACTGCAAACTAGTAATTTGCGCAAGGAATAATTTATTTATATATACATAAACAAATGAAAAGTAGGAGGAATTCTTAATAATTTTAAATAAGAATCTAGATTATATATTACATATATACAGGTGAGCTTCCATTCCAGTTGGCCAAAGTACTTATTATAATGTTAACCATTACCAAATGTGTTATAAAATCGTATACTAAAATTTTGAAAAGTTTTAAGATTTACCCAAATCATGCTCGTTGTCTCCGGAGTAGACTCGTAATTTGGCCAAATCTGTTTAAATTTAAAATTTTATAAATTAGTTTGATTTTTAAATAAACTTTATGTTTAAATTATGATTAGAATTACTTTAGGTCGGTACGACGTTATTTTGGGGCTTACTGTATAGCTATATAGTATATTTTATATTGAAATAAAATCGAAAATAATAGCTCAATTATGAAACGTGATCTGGATGCAATAAGCATATACATAAAGATTTAAATTGAAGTGATAGTAATATAAATGATTGGACTATATATATGTTAATGTTCAAGGTCAATTATTTTTTACGGTTGCACAATTTAGCGTAAATACGTTTATAGGATTGACCTAACCTTTAATCAATTTATATTTTATGGTTGCCTCTCGATCATATACAGTATCCATGAATCATAAAATATTTTACCCATGGTGTAATCGGGTCTCTTTGTTAATTTTATTAAACCCCAACATTTTTCTGAAGCAGGTCGGGAGATAATGATTTATTACTGAGCTTTTAGGTTGATGATAAAATAATTGTAATGTGAGTCGGTCGATCGCACATATATAGTTTATCCGGTTGATATTTTCTGTGTAAACAAATCTTTAGAAAAAAAATGTCTGGTAAGACAAATTTTTGAGAGTTTACTGTCCCATTGATTTGCTTGCTTCAATGGAACATCAATTCAGGTTAGATCTTCCGAGAAAACATACACACATAAATGACGAAATTACAGAATTTTCGATTGAAACAGATGTAAAGAATTATACAATGAAGTTGTTGAATCGTAATTCTGTGATATGGCAAATTGGGATCATTGGGACTGGGCTGGCCAAAATTCTAAACAACGTATTTTATTTAATCATGGTCTTTGCATTAATTTTATCACATACACACTATCTTTCGGCAATATTCTGGATTAATCCACTAGTTGTTGTTTGTTGTGTTTTGCGTATTATAAAACTTTCGATCCGTGTCGAATTGTCCCTGCTGGTTCATTTAGGAACATCTTTCTTTTTGTTCTAATTTGTGCACTGATTTGCACAAATTAGAACAAAATAAAGATGTTAGCTTTGTTTGATTATCTTGAAGCTGGAGTAGAGTAATTTTTAATCCAAAAGCTCATAGTTTGTAATTTCTTGGATATAGCAGGAGCTTTAGATACAGTACATCGAATGTAATAAATGCTCTATTTGAATGGATTGAGTAAAAGCTTAATATCTCATCATATTTAAGCTAAATGGCACTTTTATCTGTTGCAATGTCATAGTTGCCAGACATTACCCACAACGAGGTATGATTGACTTGATCACTCGAAGTAATGCTCATTGTTTGTTTTTAACAATTGCTGGCAATAAGCTAGTTTTTTATCGGGTTCGACTCAACATTCTTAATGTAGAATATTGGCATGTTACCAGGAGTGTACATTTGCTTTTGTTCCATATTTGATCAAACAATAAGAGTTGTATAGAAACAATAAGAGCTGTAGTGTTTCACCTTTGTGTCTCTAATTCAGTGTTTTGTGTCTCCTTACAGTTCCAGACTACAATCAAGTTCAACAGGGTCTTATTTTTTCGCAAATTTTTCCAGGCTCCTCGGGGTATGATTTGTTGTATTCACTGTTGTTCAGTCTTAGGAACACCGATACATTTTATACTCCTTCTCCTAAGAGTAATAATTCGGTATATATATGTTAAACATTTTGGTCTACTTTCTGCTCCGTTTTGGCAACAAAGAAAAACTTTTGGTAGCTCATGCTTTTGGACAATCGTGGATTGTCTATAATAAGGTTTTTGTCATAAACAAGTCATCCACATATGCTAGCATATGCATCAATTGTTTGGTTATAAGTCATTAGGTCTATTAATCATCGGTTATGTACAGGTATATGACTTGAGCACCATCCATTTTAAAGACTAGTTATACTTACAACTTCTTTGTCCACTGTCCTGCTGTCTTAAGCAAGCAACACCTTTCATAGTATCTGAATGAGTTATTAATTTTAGCGCCGTTACATTACGTTCGGTTTATTCCACAGTGCCAGTCCTGTTTACCAAAAGTGGACCACTAGGCAAAATATATCATTAAAGAATCTCTTATGACGTCAATCAAGAAATTTGAGAATCTTATCTTTTTAAAGTTTGAGAATTGCTTCTGAGAACTTCGGAAGAAACCAATTACCACATGATTGGTCTTTTGCCCCTCTATCCAATTCTGACAATCGATTAACAACTGATCAGAATATTGTATGTATGGCTACCACATGAGTTTTGATTTCGACTAATTGTCTAGCCTGAAAGTACGTCTCTTGCCTACTTCATCTTTTTTTCAATTTTACAGGATTGGAATTAGCTGCTCATCTGACCCTAATGGTGAAATAATTATAAAAAACGTCACACTTCGTCATTTGTATATATAGAAAGAATGGATCTTCACTAGTTCTTATCGAAACGAAAAAATACTCATACTTTATCAGAGAACTAAATTTAATAAGGACGAAGCACGTTCTTTCACGATGGGACTATAACTTGCAATACCAAATGAAATTTCTGCCTGGAGTATGTTGTTGACAGCATTCATTTAATCGAAAATTTCCGTACTTTCGACAAAATAAGTTCCCTTTTTTTCAACTGCAGGGTCGTTCCCGCACATCAACTGCCCTGGTTCAAACTTTTCCACTTTACAAAAGACGCAGACCATTTGTTTGTAAATTATGGTAGTCAAAAGAACGTGAGTTGTAATGAAATATATGAATGGAGATCACAAATTTAAAAACTATCCCATAATGTATCAAAACTGTCAAATATTGTCTACTAGTACTTCATCGATGCTTATCTCTTAATGGCTTATTTTTTGAATGGGACTCTAACAACTGTCAAATGAAATAGTTTTGAAACTTTTTTAACAGATAATAATTTATTCAGACTAACTAATTTAAGTTCTAAGTTCTAATGGGAAACATGAGGTCATTGATCAAATGCACGAGTTAGGAGCACACAGACTACGCATTAACGATATTCGAGACAAAAGCGTGTGATCAAGGTTTCCAATTACAGCATACAACCTAAATCAGTAAATTTTCAATAGGTTAAACCGAGACTCGAGTAGCCATGTTTCATCCATGTTTTACTGATTTCTCAGTCTCACCTTAGCAAAGGTTTTGCTATAAGTGTGGTATGAACAATACGAGCAGTACAAAGTTTTCGCAGCACGTATTTCGGTCCATACACTTGTACTAGGCTAATCTAGACCTACTAGAGTATAATAGAAATAGTCTTCTCAATAGAATATTATTACTAAAGTAAAAAACAAAGACCATACGTCTCGAGATAAAATATTTTATAGTACACTTCTTCATAGTTGTGACTTTCAATACGAAAATTTGAGTAAGCGCCATCTGTAATAATAAGCTATAGTTTATTGCAATATGACAGATATATTTTCAGAACGATAGCATCCTATCATAGATCAATGGTTGCGATCAGTAGCACACAACCCTATTAAAATTCGATATAAAATTTCATTTTTTAGTACATTCCAAAGCTTTAATTAAAAATAAATAGGATTA
The DNA here is from genome assembly GCA_963932295.1 of Tipula lateralis. NCBI lineage: Eukaryota > Metazoa > Arthropoda > Insecta > Diptera > Tipulidae > Tipula > Tipula lateralis. The sequence goes on from OZ010736.1 coordinate 15,463,660, forward strand.
CAATTGTAATAATACGCCGACATTTCGAAAATTTATTTCTTGCTACACTACACAACAGCAGAAATGAAGAACTGCAGAATTTATTTTATATTTTGAATACGTCAAAAAGTGATTTATGCACAACTTTATGTTAAAAGAAAAAAAAATATATTTTTTTGTAAAAAAGAATAAAATATTTGAGTCATGCTAAAAAATTTATAATTTAATTTACAAGAATAAAATAAAAACAGATATATCTTTTATATACGTATACACATATGATGAGGTCAAATTTATCTGGTTTTAATAGTAAATTGGAGATGATGTAAATTTTTGTAGAAAATTGTTGCTAAAAGGTGTGATGATGTATGATTGTTAAGTGATAAATTATTCTTAGTTTACTGTGCGACCCATATGCGTTTTAAATATATTATATATCGTTCACAAAGGAAGGATGCATTATGTGGACGACATTTGTTTCGACAAATTATTAATTATAACAAACAAAAAACATCAAATAGAGTTTTAAATAATGACAAATTTTAACATTTTTCTTTAAGATCTGTTATTTATGGTGATGGATTTTTTGTGTTTTGGTTTATTATTTTGAAGTGTGGGATATGTATTTTTTTTGTTTAACAAGACACACAGATCTGGGATTTTATATATATTGAGACGCCCAAACTAATTTAATTATGATTAAATCCCATAACTAATTTATCATAACTAATTTTTAACCAGAACTATATTGTACATAGGGAATATAACTTTTAAGAACATAATGTATAATAAGAAAACTTTTTTAAGAAGAATATATATATATATTTCCGTTGGTTCTTGAGTTTAAAACCAAAAATGAAGGCGACACATGTATGTATATACATACAAATACGCAGATATACCTAAAATGTCATTTTTTGATTTATTTCACTTTAAAACTTGTTATTTCAATTAGAACGTCAAAGAGGTTTTTTTTAATGTCTTCTTTGATAAACGATCTCATATTCGATTGGTTAAGAGTTATATGACTGCGAACCCATTTTGAAATTTTTTAAGAATTTAATCATCACACACGAGTGTGACAAAGTTTTGTTTTCTTTTAATTATAAAATATACATCTTTGTTTCTCACATGCAAATGTCAAATTTCAAATGGAAAATTAATAAATCAAGACGTATGTTTTGTCCTTTGAATTATTTTTTTTTTGTCTTTTGCTCCGAACACAAAATATGTGTATATAAGAAATATTACAAAATATATAAAGAAACAAATATACAAAATGAAGCAATTTATCATTTTTATTTTTTATTTTGGATAAAAAGTTGTTTCTTGTTTGAAAAAAAAAAACAATAATAATAATAATATAAAAAACCATTGAGAGTGTTGAACAAAATGTAGAGATATTTTTTTAAGATTTAAAATAAGCAGACGGATTAACAATGATATGTTTGAGTACAATCCGAAATTATTAAGATTATAATCACATTCATGTACCACGTATTGCCTATTAATTACAACACATTTGAATATATATGTAGTTTAGACAAACCTCAAAATCATATAATTACTGGAGGAGCACTATCAAGGTAGGGTATACATGGTCACCTTTAATCTGATTATGATTACAAGCTCTTTTCACCGTTTGTATATATGTACATACATATACGCACAACACTTAATATATAATTTCTTGTTAAATTTCTTGTAATACAATAACAAAAATAATTTTTTAATAAATCATCCAAACTAACATTCATTCACATGAAGTAAATATATATAGTTTTAAGAAGAATTGGAAAGAAAACTACTTTTTCATGTTTTTCTGTCCAAAATAAAAATTAAAAAAAAAATATTTAAATCTCGATAATAATTCATTCGATGTGATACATTCTTTTGACCGCAGAATTATACAAAAAAAAAGTGTCATGTTACTCAGATTTATTGATTCGGTTTTATATACATACAAACTTCTTCTCGACTATAAAGCTTTATATACATAACGACATCTTGAAACGTATATAAACGCCCAGCCTAATTTTCTATGTATATATAAACTCTATATTATTTATTATTTATATATATATAAGTACAAATCCATTAATCAATCAATCATTCTCATTTCCACTTTATATATGAGTTGTTTTTTTTTATACAATTTTTCCCTTTTGAATTTTCCGACAAACAAGTTGCAAAAACAAACAAATATACAATAATACGAGAAACAGAAGTTAATTTAATAAATTAAATTGTAATATAAAGCGTCTTATCTTGATTTAAAAATCTTTTGTTTTATTTTTAAATACACGTATAATTGTTAAGAATTTGTAATTGTTTTTTTATAAATATTATAAGTAATATGCGACCCCGTGTTATTGGTACAGATAGAGAATTCGAAAATAGTTTTGTAATGATCGATACGAGTCTATAAAAAGCATGATTTGAAACTAATACACAAATGATTTAATCTACCAGCAGTATACTTGTTATATACGCTCTCTTATATAAGACGTAGGCATTAAGGCAAGTCATATCCAATAAATGATAGAGCTTATTACGGATTTACTACTTAGTTCACAACCTTTGCCATTATAAGCACATCTCTGGAGAAGTCTGTAGATAATCATCATCTAAATCGTAGGAGCTATCATAGCTGTTGTATATAAGTTGAATTTTCGGTTTTTTAAGTCTCTTTTTAGTTTGAAATAAGTCGCTATACTATATGCTGGCCTTTTCTACGGCCATTTACTATGCATTCGAGAATTTTTCAAGTTAATTCACGCTAATTGTTCCCGAATGTTAAAAGCAAAAGATAGTGCTAACTAATAGATTGCATATCCAAACTTTTTCTGAATAAGACATACTAAATCAAATTAAATCACTAGGAGGTGGCTGTGGACCTGATTCTATTCCTTCATCCTTCATTAAATTATTGGCTGATGTAGTTTGCAAGCCTTTAAAACTCATCTATAATTAATCATTGAAAACCGGAATTTTCCCTGATATATGGAAAATTTCGAGACTCACCCCGATTTTCAAATCTGGTAAACGAAATGAAATTTCCTGCTATCGTGGAATTGCAACCATTTCAATTTTACCTAAATTATTTGAAATTTTAGTCTGCAATTTCTTCAAGAAAACAGTTTCAGATCAACTACCACCAACCAAGTTGAGTTTACTAGCATTACTACTAAAGCTTTAGAAAACCATCACCAAATTGACACCATATACTTCAGTAAACCTTTTGACTCCATTCAATATCGCCAGATATTGATTAAACTTGACAAGATTGGTTTTTCATCAATGTTCGTCAAATGGTTTCAATCTTACTTAACGAAGAGATACCTTTTTATCGAAATAAATAGGTATCTCTTCGTTAAGAAAGATTGGTCCCTACCTCTTCCTGATATTTATTGACGACATCACTAGAATAATTCAACACTGTTCTGCGCTTTTATTTGCTGATGATCTTAAAATATTCCGAACAATTAACGGTAGAAGTGACTCTTACAAGCTTCAAGAGGATATTGACAAGATTTGTTCATGGTGTGAAGTAAACCAGTTAAAACTCAATATTCAAAAAAGCAAGATAATGTCATATCATAGGAAAACATGTCCAATAATTGCCAATTATAATATCAATGGAACATTAATTGAACGCGTCACCACAATTAAATATCTAGGTGTAACATTTGTCAGTGATATTTTTTCACTCTCCAGACACATCGATTAGAGTATATCGAAAGCCAATTCCATGTTTGGTTTTCTTCGTCGCTGGACCACCGAGATTAAAGACCAAAATGCACTTTTTGCACTATACTTTGCATACATTAGATCTCAGCTTGAATATGCAGTAGCAGTTTGGTGCCCCCATGCGAATCCATGCGAACCTGGCCCTCTTACCATCTTACACTGTACGCTGTAAAGCATATAATATTGCAACTTTGGTTAATCGCAGGCAACAACCTTGTGCAAGTTTTTTGGGAAATATACTTTTGGGTCATGTAGACTATTTCTTTATTCTTCAGAGCATTAAGATAAACGTGCCCAGTAGAAATCTTCGTCTGCACAAGTTGTTAAAACTAGAAAAACCTCGTACTAATTACGGGGAAAATGAACCAATCAATATGATGACCAAATTTTTTACCGATGTTGAGCACCTATTCGAGTTTGGACTGTCTAAGGAACAGTTTAGCATCAAATTGAAACAGCACTTCAGACAATTATAATTTTAAATGTCAATTTATATACTTAATTTTTAAATTTTCTATCATTAAATCTTAAAATTTAAATTTCTTATCTGAAATCCTAAATATATGCTATAGGGTTGTATATAGTTTGCGACTGTTTAATGCTATTAAATAAGCACCTTCGAAAGTTTAAGTGAAATCCGACATTAATGAAATATCAAATGTGCCAATTTTTCAACTTATGTCCAATGAAAGTCAGAATGACTAACCAAACGCTTCCAAACTAATCCGAATTAAATCCAGTTAGTTTAAAGATCATTTCGCAGTCTTATGGACAAATCAATACACATAATAATACTGTAAGATAATTTGATTAATCAAGAGTGCTATAAAAATGTATAATTAAATTTTATCATAAATAAAACTATAATTATCACAGTAAATTATATACTTTTGAAATTTCACCATTGTCACGATGAATTGTTAAGATGAATTCCTTTGTTTATCAGTTTTCACAGACTATTTCAAGAATCTAACTACATCAGTTTGGATCACAAGCCAGGTCTTCAGTTATGATTTCAGAAGTTTACGTAAAGAATATAACACCCAATAGGTTGTGTTTCATGATATTCTCTCACGCACTTTTATCATGAGTCATGAGAGATCCAAGATACATGAATCTTATCAGTCCCTTAAGCGTGTTGTTGCTTATAATATTCTGAGCGGAAATTTTTATCAAACCACTTTTTTCTTACATTTGAATGGTTGTCATATATGTCCTATAAAAATGCATTTTGTCGTGAATATTTATTTTGCCCAAAGAAGAGTGACTTAAAGTCAGAAGAGAGATTGCAATTATTGTATGCATTTGTATAGGACTAGCTTGATCTTCCCTTACCTTTATTTCTTCTTCATGATATACACTATATAGTTTTGAATGTTCATATAAAAAAATTTCAAGATCAATTGTGAAATTGATATGAAGAAGAAATTAGTGCGTATTATGAAGCTATATTTGTCCAGAATTATCTATTCGATCACCCAATGAAGTCAATGAATTGTTTGCTGTTGAGGTAATAGAACTACTTTCAAAAATCTCCTGCTTCATTTTTTATGAACTGAATGTTTTGCGAATTTCTCTCTTAATGAATTTTGATGATATTCATCTTATCTTTCTCAATAGATTCAATGGCCTAACGTTAGCATAATGTTGAAAACAATGGTTCTATAAGTATATAAGTAATCCAATTAGCTATATAAAAAAGATTAACTTCCGAGGTGTTTTTAATCACGTATAGTTTACTTGTTCAAAAATTAACTTTGTCTCGAAAAATTAAGATATGCTATTAGTTAACGCCCTTGATCGTTTATACAAAATCCGTCATAAATAAAACATGAAAATTGCCAATTTTTTGATGTACGTCCAATGAAAGCCCTTACAACGAACCAAATTATATTACATTGAATTAAATAGAAACTTAACTTCATTGTAGTCTTATGGAATAATCAATAGACACATCTTTATTGTTAATGATGTAAGATACTACGATTAATAACAATTTCGGTGTTATAAAAATTGTATTGTAACCAAACTCTACCGGTTGTAGCATACTGGTTTAGAAAGTTTAACATCACGCTGCGGTCTCGTGTACGATTCTCACCGTTGACCGTTAATATGCTCCGTATGACATAAAAAACGATTGGGTGTAAAACATTCGTTTTGTTAAAGCCGTTTACGGTGTTTAGGCAATAGAAAAGAAATCAAACTCTGTATTAAGGATCTTGATTATTAGAAATAATATAACAAATGAAAACTGGCATATGTATATGCCAATCGTCCGGTTAGTTGCCAAAAATCGATGAAAAATAGTGAGCTCAAATAAATTCCGACAGTAAATTCGTTAACATTTTTCAAGCTTTTCCAACCACATTATTCAGCATTATAGTATTATATAAAAATGTTATGTCAAGAGATTATAAACAATACAACTAGTTTAAATTGAAAGCGATCTCTTTATAGCTATTATAGTATCGTAAACCGGATGTCCAAAAAACTGATATAAGTATAAACTATATCTTAGTTTGATATACGAGTGAAACGAAGCTTCCGTTATAATTAAAAAATCGTATTTTGATCAAAATTCAAACCATTGTACTGCGGGTCATCTTCCACGTCTAACAACATGGGGTCAATTGATATAAAGATTATCAGAGATACATCTTGAAGAAATGAGTTATATGTCAGTATAGGTATATAAAATTGTTCATCTCTATTTCTGCATGAACTTCTGATTCAGCTCATTTGCTAGAAGCTTTCTATTTCATTAACGGATCTGGTTGTTAGATTATTTTGCTGTCATACTGTATTAGATATGTTAGAAATATTAAAGATTACTGTGTTATAATCTGCAAAAGCTCTCCAACTCCATTATGAATTCTGATAGAATTTCACCATAAATTCTGATAAAATTACTGTGATATAGCTTCCAACCCGGTTCACGACATTGAAACGATCTTTGAAAATTCAACTCAAGGACCAGTAATAACCTGTCCTATTTAGCTAATAATACAAAACTCGAAACAAAAACTAAAAAAATATATATATCTGGCCATATTCCAATATAATCTATATATATACTAATTCTAATTAAGCATAATGAATATGTTATTTTTAGATTTTCCTTATAACTAAAATTCGAATTAAAATTATTGAAAAACAAAAAATAAGATATTTCGTGATAAAGCGTTAAGTCAACGGATTAAAACAAAGTGTTATTTTGTCTTATATATATACACATAAACCCATACATTTTCTCCACATTGGATTGGATATATGTTAAGACACATTTTTATGTTTTCTCACTGTCAGCCATGATTAATTATCATGGCTGACTGTTAATTTTTTTTTGTATATATGTATATATTAGAAATAGACACTAAAATTCACCCGCATAAAAGTGTATAAATAATTTGTCTTTTGTCCTGAAACTATATTCATATATAGTGTGTATATAGTTGCATCGACGTCATATAAACAGATTTTTATCAAACCCGAATGATTTATTACACTGTATTATGTGTATATAACGTATGAAAGACATATTTCTTTAAATGTATATATATATATATATATATATATATATATATATATATATATATATATATATATATATATATATATATATATATATATATATATATATATATATATATATATATATATATATATTTGCATATATAGGTATAGCTTTGGTTTTGATATCGGACACATACAGTATTTTATTTTGAATATAATTTTGATAAATTTATTATAAAGTGATCACTTGTCATTTTACAATATATTTACACACACACAAACACACATTTCATTGTTTTCGTACAAATACGAACAAAAAAATTGTACATGACATGTTATAAATTATGAATTATGTAAATTAGCATCTCCCATTGGGTTGATGGCTGCCATGAACCCTTAAAGAACCTTCTGAGGTTTAGCGAGACATATATCTAACATTGTGCGCACTCAATTTGCGTATATCGTACATGCACACTATATTATGTATCTTAAAATAACGATATGACAAAGAAATAATAAATTAAATTTTTTAATTGAATCACATTTTGAAAATAAACATACACTTGACTATATATGCTTTTTGTACAATCAATTAATTTATATTTTATTTGGCCGATATAAAAAAACAAATATTTTTTTTTTGTTTAATTATATAAACAATAAACGATAATTATAAGAAAAATTAATACTGTGTAAATCCATTGTACAAAATATAATTAGCAATCAGTATGATGTAATTGATAAATTCACCTGTTCGAGAGTGTATACATAATATAATTTTTATATAATTACAATAAACATGTATTAATAATAATTATATGTATGTATATAAAAATAAATATTAAAGCTTTATAGTGCGCACTGTACACATATCAATGAGATTAAAAATATAATTTAATGGTTCATAAATTTATAAACAGATGTCATAACGATTTTGTGTGTATAGTATGTGGTTTGTGTATCGGATTAATGCAAAAGACACTAAAAATAGAAAATCGACAAAGTGATTTTTAACCAAACAAACGTAGAGACGAAAGCAAAACCTTCAAAAATATTCATTCTTAAATAAAAAAAAAATTTTTTTAAAGACGTAAAGAAGAAATGAAATGAATATATTATGCATAGGAGTTCCAACGAGCACACCTTCCTTCGTTTCTATTGTTGATTTCATTATTACTGTGTCAAACATAAAAGGGAACCAAGGAGAAGGAGGAGATTTTATGTTTTGCATGGTGCGATGAAAAGTTATGTAAAAAAGGACATTCGATTTAGTTATGTATGTACACATAAATAAGCGCAACTTGCACGAGTGGTTTTTTTCAAGTTTGAGAGAATAATTAGTTTAATTTAATTAAATTGAGTGTTACATTATATAAAATACTACAACTACTACTACTACTTACCATTTATTTATATATAATAACTTATCTGTGATTTATATTTAACATCAGATTATTAAAAGAAGTGGTCATTGTGATTTGTGTATAATTACGTAAAATGCACATACCTGTAAATATAGAATGTAGAGAGAAAAAAATTACTTAATTATAAAATTATCGTTTTATACATTATAATTATATTAATAATCAAGACAATATATGTATATATAATGATAATAATTCAAAGGTCATTTATTCTTGGCGATATAAGTAGTGAAAATGTATAAATTTTGGATTGTATATACTCGCGATGTGTTTAATCATCCAAATGCGAAAAAACTTGTTTCTCGCGTAGTTATCTAATATATCGTTATTTCCGATGATGGTCGATTTTATTGTAAATAGTGTATATTTGAAATCTCAATTTCTTGTGGATGTGAAAGTGTGTGGTTTTATGTGGGATTCCCGTCGGGTAGTATTATACATAAAGCATAAAGCTGTATAATGTAGTCTGATTCAATCATCAAATTTAAACAATGTGACTCGATCTAAGCGGATTAAACCTAAAAAACCACTTAAGATTAGACTATTTTAGATTTTAACCTGTTTTGTTGTTTATTATACATAAGATGAGCGAATCTTTGTTAATGTCGTACAAATCAGTTCATTTTAGTCGTTTAAGTGCAGTGAGTTTGGATTAATTCGTAAAAGTGAATGGTTTAAAGGATTTGGATCATGAAGGGTGTCAGTAGACGAACTTCCTATATGATTTGAGACCTTTAAGAAAGCTTAATACAAAAAATTTTTAATAAATAACTCGTAAAAGTTAATCAGGATTGCCCTAGTTAAAGAGATGATCAGTTCAATCAATTTATAATGGATCACACATTTCAGTATGACAGAGCTTTTCGACAACAATGAAATCAATATATTAACAATGGAAGTGAACTGTATCAATCAATGTCTTTCTCTATATATTGATAAGAGAGGAAATCGAATCAGTTTTGTCAAACCATAAGCCACACAAGCCTGTTTTTGAATCAAAGTTTTGCTTAATTCAGTATACATGTAACGTCAAGTTGAAGCACTATGTAAGGATTTCAAATCAACTTTCTACGTAAGTGAACCAAAGAATAATATTCACAAAAGATTTGCAAGCCTATAACCAGGTTATTGTATGAAGGTTATTATTTATACCATCACTAGACCACAACCATCGTTAAATTGGTGGAGATATTTTGGATGTTACAAGGTATATAAGATTCTATATCGTGTCTTCAATTAGCTATATCCACAAAACCCACCTTTTCTTTTTTTAGACTGAAAAAAATTCTAAGCCTTCATACAACTTCCAGGTCATACAGTTTGATATAAATAATTGCCAAGCGATAAGCTTAAGAATATGTGCATACATAACAACGATTGTGGAAAAATAACCAAAAGGTGTAGGGGTTAGAATTGTGGCAATTGGAACGGGAAGTACCAGGTTTGAATACCAATAAGAGCAAAATGCAAAAGGAGTTTTTCACCATCTGACTACGATCGGCGGTGTATGAATGAACATATCTATATGAACCCGGTTTGGCGGGCACAATTCACTAGCTGACGTTTCATCTTGTAGGTCAGCCTTCTACGTTTCAAGGACTCTATGTCGTACTTCCTCGATTTGGCTTTAATTATATTGCCGTAAAGTATTACGTAAATAACCGAACCTGGCAGAATAAATTTCAATATTTCATTCTTATTTTCATTTCAGGACGTAATAGATCTGAGTAAATCTTACTAAAAATATGATGTAGCTAACATATACTTAATTTAAATTCTTTAATTACCTCCTAAATTTCTACTACTTAAAACTATATACAATGTAAACCAGGTGAAACTATTTCTTTCTGTATACACTTAACCTTTTTGTTATCTTTGAATGTCGCTCTCGTGGTAGAGAAAGTAGCTTGTTTGCTCTGTGATTCGTAGGTCTCGGGGACCGATTCCCGCGCCAGACTACAGAGCCAAATATCAATCACGATTGGGTGTTTCAATCTGAAAGTGTGTGTGGCTTGAACCGTAGGACCTATAGTGGCGGCATTTTGAGAGATAGAATAATTGTCGTTCCAATTTTTTTTTTATCTTTGAATGAAATAGTTAAAAGGTGGAAAAGCTCTCATTGACTCCAACTGATCAAACCATACCTCTGGTTAATTGTTTGAGTTGTTATCCATCATTCACTATAGCAATCGATGGTGTAAGGCAAACATCAATTTTCTCTATATAAAGGCTGTTAGCAAATACTTGCATTTTTGTCTAAAAGTTTAGATAAGTGGTAAATTAACCAAAATAATGTTTTGTTCCATCGACTTCCACTGATATAGACCAAATATATGATTCGAATATTTCCCTTTATGAGTTCTATCGAACTTGTCAAAGCACTCCCATTAGCAGCTATCGATTAATGGTGAATACAAATAAAATGAAAAAGAACACATTAACCAACATATCTTGAACAATCTATTTGACCTTGTAAATGATAGACTAAATCTAATAACTTTCCAGATAAATCTCTCTCGAAACGAGGAAGCTTTCAAATAGGTCGTGCCATGTTACAACAACAGACAAACAATTTCGACTTCCCCACTATATTGTGACACACAAATCATGTTGCTATTTTAACAGTTCCCTCATACTCCCACAAACCAAATTGTATTAAGCAAAAGCGTCATGCAATAAATCAAACATGTTAACGCTGCTCTTCCTTATACTAAATACAACGAATTACTTACATTCTGCTTAAATCAATAAACGGTTTAATAACAGTACATCGCTTCTACAGATTCAGATTCCACAATAACTCACCTGATCTTATCGCCAACTAATGTACAAGATCAATAAACTATTGATGGTTAGGACCAAATTGTACCAAAAACCGATTGAGATCAATGTTATTTTAAAATATTCACGAATTAATTTAATTCGCGCATCGGTAATTTATTTAATTTAAGATATACAAAATAAGAGAGACATTAATTATGTATGCCGTAAAAAAAGGTTTCAGCACCAAAATTATATATAATCATAAGTACGGAATACATATTTTTATGAATCACCCTATGTCTATAAAATATTCAAAATCTTTTAATATATTCTTGATCATTTCGTTTTTATCTCGTATACAGACTCACAAACACTTGTGTAGACGAGTAGATTTTATTCTTAAGAAATCATCTTGTATATAAGTTTAAGAAGATATATTAGGTCATATTTTATCATTATATATAAAGGACTGTACCAACAATTATAACCTTAAAATATCAATTACATCCGCAAGTATGTGTTTGGTTATAAGCCGGCCACCCCGGACGAATAACATTTGGTTTTGTATTAAACCGCTCATATATATAAACACACAGCTATGTGGTGTATATCCAACAGGTTTCAACATTTTTTTTTATATCTTGAATTAAATTGATTAATTAGTTGTGTATACACGTTCATGATTTCACCGCGAATATAATAACGAAAAAAAAAACTTAATTAAAAAAAAAAATTTTGGTTATATTTTAATTAAAATAAACCGTTTCGTATATGATGATGAATTTTTGATTGACACTTTGATTACAGGTCGATTTTAACTGTAATCGTCTTTTGTACTTACTGTGTACATAAATCATAAGAATTTTATAGCTTGTCTTAAATATGTAAGGTAAATATAATTTATTTTATGTCTCACATGGGAAAAATTATTTTAATCAAAGGACAATATATATTTATTCAAGACGACACAAAAAACTGTATAATCAATTTAAAACTATATCTTACAAGTGTATAGTTGGTATGAGGATAAAAATCAACCTGATGCATACAGTGCTGGTTTTATTATTCTCCAGTGAATTATTAAAGTGCAAACTCCTTCTTATGAGTACATATAAAATAGTTTATTAGACTAAAGCAAACCAATTTAGTTTGTCAACAAGCCATATATACGTTATTTTGATTTAGAAGTAGCGATAGAACACGTGTGCGACAAAAAAATCCTTTTTCCAGGTTTTCACATTTTTCACTATACACAATGTACACATATATGCTGTATAGTGTTGCTTGGCGCCTATGTAAACGTAATTTTCCAAAATAAATTTCACACTAGAGAAGTTATATATATATATATATATATATATATATATATATATATATATATATATATATAATGTATATATTATGTTTTATGGTGTTTACACTTTTAAATTAAAAACGGAAAAACCATGAGATCCTTTTTATTTCGAATCGTGAAAATTATTATCCTTGAAATTTTTTATTAGTATTAATTTGCAATAAAATATGATCGCATTAAGTAGATTAAAACTTGTTAAAACATAAAAAGGTGAGAAAAATCAAGATTGTAAATCAAATTTTATAAAAGCTGTTAAGATTTACCCAAACCAACTCATATATATATGCTTAACGACATACCAAAACGATTAACTTAATGCAAATTATCGTATCGTTGATATTTTTATCGTCAGTCTATGTACGAAAAATATTTTGTGTCCTACATAAAAATTGTATACATATTTTCACCCCTTTTATGTTCGGCTGTCTGTATATTGTGTTCTATGCTACTGTTGCTGCTCGGCTTGAATGTACGGTGTGATGATGGTGAGTTAGACATATATACATACACTAAGTATAAAACAAATAAAAATATATATTCTTTTGAATCTTTATAATAAAATCCATGACCTGTCTCAATTCAACAACAATTGTGTGTCTTTTTAGTATTTATTTATTTTTTTTTTGGTTATAAAAATATAAAAAAAACAAAAAATTTCCAAAATGTATATAAGAAATTCACAAGAAAATCGTAAAAATAATCATAAAATAAAAAGAAAATTGTATTTATTTTTTACGTTTTATATACGTTATGCTCTCTGTCTTGTATGTACATACATATATATATAGTATGTGTGTGTGTAGGAAAATTATATAAAATGTATTATACAATGTTTGAAAATCGTCGAATCACGTGACTGGAGTCTATATTCGGGCTATACACACAAAATGAGGTTAATTGTAGTCTGTAAATTAAAATTTCGACACCACTGGATTATATAGAACTCGAACACAGATCTTAGGATATATTTTATTGCATCACACAGGTAAAAGACGTAACATTGTCTAAGAATCGAACCAAAAATTTATGGTTTTCCTTTTAGACACAGTTGACCGTTTTTGTGTACTCCGAGTGATAATTATAACGATGACAATAATATCTTGATGTTTTTATTATATATACCAGAACCTTTCTGTATTTGTATATATTATATGGTTAGCTCAAGTCAGCAGGTGAATTAACGCTAATTACACTCAACCTTGTTTCATTTTAAATGGCTTAAGTAACGTTTATATAGATTTGAATTTCTTACCTAATTTTCGTTTTCTTAATTATTTAAACAATTAAAAAATGTATATTATTTCGCTTGGCTGCGGATAAATAATTGAATTATATTCTTATAAATGTACATGAATTAATTTTATAGTAAAATATAAAATTAAAGTTTTAAAAGTACAAAAATTGATTTATGATATATTTTCCAAAAAACATAAACCAAACTCACAATTATTATGATTTATTAAAAAAACGGATTTTTTATTATTTAATTTTTACATTTTGCTTTTGGTATATGGTTAACCCTATACGGGTCAAGTGTGCTGGAAGGAACATATATAGTTGGTTCTCAATTTAGAGGTTAGACTGACTCTAAACGTTTAGAACCGACCTCAACTTCAAGTTCAGAGCTTTCGAAGTATTATAAGGGATATTTTCTATTCAGACTATTTTTGGAGATAAATGGTTTTAATAAATGTTTAAACATAATGCTTAATTATACAGTTTGGTTTTAATTGTTGTTATATCCCCAATTGGCCAGATGTCTGACTTATCAACTCCATCAGGAATCATATAGATCGTAATAAAATGATGAAATATTCATAATTTTACTGGAAGGTACCATACTCTTTATTTTAATATGATTTTGCATTGCCAATCAAAAACTAAGGTACTTTCAAGAAAAATATTCTATAAAATGATCCTGAAATGCTAGTTTTATGATATATAAAATGACATTAAGCTTCTCGCATTTCACTTTTTCGTAAAGTGCAAACTTTTAAAGGGTTTGGGTTTGTAAAGCTTAATCTTTTTTCTGCAAATCAAAGTTGAATGAAGACCCGAATAAATTTCCAATTGCATTCGTAGTTGGTATTGGTAATAAATTGACAAAATTGGTGAAAATAAATTGTTCGAACTACCTCCAAAACTCATGTTTGAATCCCCTAGAAGTAATGTTTCTTGAGTCAATCGGTGGAGGTTACCATATATGAAGACTTCTGCAATGCCAATAAAATATAAGATTTAAAAATTAAATATACCAGCGATTTCTATTAAAGCAAATTGGATATGGTATGATATAACCAAACTGTCAGTGCGGTAAAACATTAAATAAAAACATTTTCATTATGATGATACTACAAAAATTTCAAGTTTTATTCACCAACTTCAAAAACATTACTTCTCAATTTTGGTCATCATCCCAATAGACATCCAATTTATAGCTGGTAGAAATACCAAAATGTTCCAGTTTGTACAAGAATTTATGTCGTCAGTTTATATAAAGCGAGGTACGTTTTTGAATTAGACTCGGGTTTTTTTTCCTAAACGGCTTCGTCAACAAACGCAATATGCAGTATTGGTCAGGTGAAAGCTATCTTGTTTCATTCTGGTGGTGTCATTGGATCAATTTTTTTCGTTGATGAAAATGATCGTGACGTTACAGTCAATGGAGATAGCTACAGAGATATATGTTGCAACATTATTTCTTTATAAGAACTAGATTACAATGATATATGTAGTTTCACAAGACGGAGCGTTATGCTACACAGCGGGTACCAACAATCGAATTATTGAAGTTTATATTCGATGATCGTTTTATATCTAGAAATGGTCTTGTCGATTGACCGGTTAGATTGTATATGAATTAACACTTCTAGACATTTTTTGTGGGTTACGTTAAATCATTGGAATAGCCTAACAAGCAGGCGTTGTTAGCGTAGTTTAGAGCCAATATTTAACGAGAGATAGCAGACGTGTCCATCGTAAGGTGTAGCCGAGTCATCGATAATTGGATTCAACGAATCGACAGCTGTAAACGTTAAGCTGTATCGCAGGCCAATAATAAACTTTTTTAACTTAATATGTCAAATGGTTTAATTTTTAATGAAAAAAAATGTCAAGTCATTATTGGAGACCCGTTAATCTAAACCAAAAACTTATGTGAAATTTATAACACATTGAAGTTAAAATATTCTTATTTCGAACCAATATGTGTTAGATCTAAACTTGGAAACGATTGTAATTAAACGAGTTTAAGACAATTGTAATGAATAACTTGAGTCAGCATCACATGACTTTACTATCGAGGTTTTAATATTGCGTTTGCCGATATCAATTGTGCCAAATTGCTAAAAATTGGTTCGCCTATCATTTGAAAGCAAGATTTAATTGGAAAGTGGTTTATATATCACAAAATACTAAGGCTAGGATGATCATTAAAAATTATTCTCGATTAGCCCTTAAATGTGAACATCGACAAATACTGAATATGAAAAACTAGATCAATTTTGATACAAAACGCTACCTATCAGAATATGTGAAGTCATCGAGAGAAGTTTATTACAAACTTAATGCATATTACAAAATAATTATTTTTTCATTACACTTAAAATTTGGGATCGAATGGTTGCGAACCAAACTTTCGGCTAGCCAGAAGAAAAATACTCCACCTGCATTTTTAAGAAAAAATCGCTTCATGAGAAATTCGAAATCTTTGCTTTAAAATACAATTTGAGTATTTACTTTACTTTAATGCCCCTTGTAATTTCGAGTCATATCTTAATCTAACGATTGTATTAACTCAGACTCATAATTCTCCGTAATAAAGGTCCTGATTAGGCAACTTAAAATAAACTTCTTCAAAGCTGCAACAGGTACCGAGTTATAGTCTCGCTACAAACTGGATGCAAAAAGGAGTTCTCATTATTCTGTTTTAATCAGTACTTGAAAATACATCTACGACTCACTACTTTCAGGTATAATATCAGTACTATAGCCGGCCATCAACCTATGCAATGTTCTGTGGTTAACTAAAGACAGACCTGTATTTGTCTTTGACATAAGATAGAACATTTAGAAAGAACTATACGAAAAAATTTAAGAGGGCTTCGGTTATAATTATTTCATAATTGATCAAACTATTTATACTTTATTATATAAAACAACTGACATGGCGCTTGTGATGGGATCAAGTTCAGAGAAAAATTATGGGTTTATTTCTCTTTATATTAGCAGACAATAAATCAAGCTTGTTTTTTATTTACAAACTACTCTCAATAGATTGAACGAAACCACCATCGAAGAAATTATATTGGGAACTGTTGTGTACTGATTTATTATTTAGGGACTCAAGACCAATTATTATTAGAACTTAGACCAAATAAATATTAATAGTTTATTAAAGTGACATATAACTTATTAAAATTCTATTTTAACAAAATAAATCGAAAATAGCTTCACATATTAACATTTTGGTCTGAGTGAAATTTATGTCAACATTCATTATGAAATAAGATATCATTTGAAATTGAACAATAAAAATTTGGAATTACATGAATTTGATAGGAGGTTTGAAAGGAGATTTTTAAGTGGTAAACTGCATGGGAACTGGCAACATAAAAAGGTAGATGGTCCCCTTGGAAAACTATTTCAACTAGAAGTATATATATATATATATATATATATATATATATATATATATATATATATATATATATATATATATATATATATATATATATATATATATATATAAATATGTATATATATATATATATATATATATATATATATATATATATATATACATATATATACATATATATATATATATATATATATATATATATATATATATATATATATCTATATATATATACATATATATATATATATATATATATATATATATATATATATATACATATATACATATACATATATATATATATATATATATATATATGTATATATATATATATATATATATATATATATATATGTACATATAAATAAATATATATTTATATATATATATATATATATATATATATATATATATATATATATATATATATATATATATGTATATATATATATATATATATATATATATATATATATATATATATATATATATATATATATATATTTATATATATATATATATATATATCGTAGTTTTAATCGAATAAGAATCTCCCTGTTTATGAAATAATACATATTGGTTCATGTTTAGTATAATTTTACACCCCAATAGTGGGTTAACAAGTTTTCTTTTAATTTTAATAAATAAAACAAAAACCTATATAGTAAATCCACGATATAGCTAATATTATATTATTTTTAAATATCTATCGTATATATACATAATATATTTTAATTCATTGGATGGTGAACTTGAAACTGGTTTTCTTATTTTTATAGTTTATTATGAGAATTTTTGATCAAAAAAAAAAAACAACGACAAACAACCTATAAAACTAACTGAAAACACTGTAAATTAATCATCGATCAAGTTATTTAAAAAATATAAAAAACTAAAAAAACACCCGATCGAAAGATATAAAGCAAGATTGGTGATTTAATGTGTATAAGATGTTTATATGTACGCATATTGTGTAACTAAGGAAGAGATGATCGTACAAAATTAATTCATGTTTTTATTAAGAGATGGCATTGTGTGTTAATATCTGTACGCGCAAACTCAACCATAATTAATTTTATTATTTTGATGAATGAAATTACGGAAATTATATATAAATCAAAATAATTAGTGTTTGTTTATAAATATATTTAATTAATTAATTCATTATTGTACCACAAAATAATTATTAACTGTTTCATAATATACATATATATATACAGTTTATGTACGAATATTATATTCCGGATGTTGTGTGTATTTTCTCATGGGTTCGATTTCGAATAAATAAATATCAAATTGAAATTAAAATAAATTCACAAAATTCAAATCCAAAAATCAAACACCATTTATAAATTATGCTGGTCTCAAATCGAGTATTTTATATGATGTCACCATTAGATTAATAATAGACGGTTTTGTCTATCTACATACATATGTGTATACTGCATTGCTAATTTAAGCCAGTTTTTAACATGTGTGATCTACTTTATATTTTAACAGCAGATACAATTTATATATATATTTAATTATATATGATTAATTAATTATATATGTACGCGATTCTTAAGGCTATGTAAATGTGTATCGATCTGAAATAAAGATTTTATCTATTATATGTTGTGACAAAAATGTAGAATACCTATATAACGATTCTCCGGTGCCCATGAAAATTCAATTAAAGTATGTAAGCATATTTAAAGGAAAAATCAATTTTTATTGCTTTTCTTCTCCTTTTCACTTTAAGATTTGTGCTTTTTGTAAATTGAGATATTTTAAAGTTTATGAATTTTATTAATTATTTTATGGAAATTATGTGAGTATGTACATGTATTGAACTATTTACGAACTGAAATTAGATTGCAATCTTAGTGTATGATAAATCAAAAACGGTTTTGATTATGTTGTCAGAAGGAGGGAATCTCTAATGTTTTTATTTATTATAAATAATTAATGACGTGTCTTTCTTATTCCACTATACACGTTCTTTTTGTTTTATATAAATGTACGAACGAACATATTATAAATCTGTCATTATTTGAGGCATTTCAGTAAGTTTCATTGTTTATTTAACAAACAAACAATTTTTTTCTACTCTTTTTACATGATGTGTATCTTTTGATGTATCTATATAATGCATGTACTTGTATAATAGATTTTATTTTTATCAAACATTATATATGTAATTATCTGTTTATTATCCAATTCACACTTATGTATATAGGTTTTTCTTAAATGTATAATTCATTTAAAAAGCAACTGGGGTTAATTTGTTGTGACTTAAATCATTATTTTGACAGGATGAACGAGTTGAGCTGGAAAAGTGACATTTTATATACAGCTGACTGTAACTTCCTCTTACATACATTTATTAGGGTGTGAAACTTATTATATTCCTAAACATCACGAGTATTTTGAACTATGGAGTCTTAGATACATCGAAAACGTTAAGCTTTAGGACACTTTTGCTATTTGAAGCTCAAGTAGAGTTATGTTTTAAATCGAGACAAATTGTTTGAGTGCAAGGAACATCATATATATATATATATATATATATATATATATATATATATATATATATATATATATATATATATATATATATATATATATATATATATATATATATATATATATATAACACAACAACGCATTTTGACTGTCCAAATTTATTATCAAAATTATAGTTCCAGACAAATATTGCATAAAATAGAGCAGTTTGTGCAATATTATGTAGCTTAATGATTTTTTTCTGTTCCGGGGTTTGTAAACGAAGAAACCAACTTGTACTTACTTTAGAAAGATAATGATGATCAAGCAGAATTGCAATAATGTGCTACCAAAAGAAAGCCTGAGAATTCTCAATACTGCGGTCGTCTAATACAAAATTGTCTGCCAAAATAACGTTTTCATACGTGATGGCGTCTTGTGGTCTTTCATTATCTTCTACTGATTCTCTACCACTATTATATAATTTAACCCACTTCGTTACTATAGAATATTTTGGTCTATACATTCACCATTAACTTTTGACGTATAATCATAAATAAATACTACGAATATATTGTTTTGCCCTCGTATGGGCCTACTACTGAGTGTGAAATTGGAAAAGTTCTTGACCGGTTTGAAGAAACTGGTCCTGGGAAACGTTGTAGACCATATCACATATATTTATCCTTTTTGTATTCCCTTTGCAGTTAGAGCTGTTGGTGAAAGTGTTCGTAATGAACCAAGAATATAAACCAGGTATCAATTAAGGCCACCAGATTATTTTAATTGTTGTGGTTTTCATTATTGGACGCTTGAACGAAATGAAGGTTTTAATTTCATTTTTAGCGATGAACATTATCTTTCAAGAGTCACTGTTTGTTTTATGAGCTGGTGGTATCATTGGGCCGATTTTATTTACCTTGAGCTATAAATACCTTGTTAACTGGTTTTTTGTTGTTTAAATTGAATTATTTGTGGAAATGAAGATTTCCTTTATTGGATTTTAATATTATAATTCCTCAGCATATAATCTGAAAAGATTTTAGAGGTATTTTAAGTCGAGGAAAACAATCCCTATACAGTAATTGCCATGTCTCTTTCAGCTTTAATCCGTCTCTTGTGCTTTAATCCATTTTATACAGCTACACAAAGCTTTATCGAAATCTCGAATTAAATCGAAAATAACAAACGTCCGATCACTCTGTATATATACCATCAGTTGTAATAGATGTGCCCATTTACACCGTATCGGAATATTCCGATCCAAAAAACGAAGCTTTTAGTCTGTAAAATTTAGTCATGAGTTTTAGACAGGGCAAATAAATATTTTATTATTCAATTCTCTTCTCATCCATTAAGATTAAGATATGTGAAGTTTATCCCAAACACATCGAAATTCATCTTAAATCTCTTTGTGATATATTTTCAAAGCCAATAAGCCTAATGGATTGTATAACTACTTCAGGGACTACAAAACATTTACATCACAAACAGCTACACCGCGGATGAAGAAGCACACAATTTTGTTGTCATTTTCGTTTTAGTGAGTTATACATTTTCTGAAATTGGTCACTATTCCAAAACCTAGCCCGCATTATATTTTATACATACAGATTAAACCGACTAACCACTTAGTTTTAAATAAACTGATTTTTACTTTTATTTCAACCGACCTACATTTTCTAACCTAAATTTCTTACAAAACCACTCACCGCACCAAAGTCTAAAAGAAACCTCATATCAACAAGTACATAACTTGTTAATATATGATACTTGTACACAAAAAATTTCCGAACTAAATATTAAAAATTAGCCACAGTTTTTAAAGGCCTTCAACTATTGTGTAAACTTTACGAACGATACAAACTGGCAAACAATTATGATTCGCATATAAGGTATAATATACTTTTAAACTATATACTTTAATATATAAAGACAGACGGGAATACGAGAAATAAACTGTTGATTATCACCCAGTGTACTTATATACAAATTATAGTGCGATCGACGATGAAAAACAGCGATCATATAAAATGATATTTTTAAATAAGTTCTTCGACTTCTTATCTATGTTGTCTTAGTTTGTACGAGTATTTATAAACGCATGATGTAAGAAGAGAGCATAAATAAAATCTAATAACTATAATAATAATAATAAACTGTGACCTTGAGCAAGTCAATATTTTGTTCCATTTCTTACATTTTATAGTTTTATATACTTTGTTTGGTGAACGAACTACTCCTAGGAACTATATACAGTGTAATAGATTATATTTTGGAAATTTTTATGTTTGTTAAAGAACAATTTCCCTTTTTAATGATTTTATTACGTGACTTTTACATAATTATATGTATATATATGTGTGATGAAGTAGAAAAACGAAAAACTGATTTTTAGTTTTAGTTTTAATGAAGGGTCGTTTCTTATACACTCAAGGATGTTTAGTAGAAAACCACGTTTTTGAGTTACCCATTTTTAAGGTGTTTATGCTTCATTCATAACATAAAACCCATAACATGTTATCTAGATTCTTTATACAGTATATAGTGTGTGTGTGTGTATAATGTATATAGTGGTTCGTTTAGTTCGCGTTGTGTGTGATTATTATTACAAAATCAAGTTCATATATAGTGTATATCGCTAATTATATAGTGTTTTATATACATACAAAACAATAACCTGAACTGTATAGTGTATATATAAGACAATGTGTTCTCAAAAATATTTTAGTTTTTGTACGTAACCAAACATATAATATATGTATATACAAAACAAGGAACAAGCAAATGGATAAATAAAGGCTTAGGTTGTTATTTTATGTATATATATACGAATATATGATTTACGATCGATTCGAAAAACGATTATAAATTCATAAAAATATATGTTTTATAAAAAAAAATCAACAAAATTGTTGTATAGCCTCTCTAGAGACTTTAAGCTCTCCACACAGCACAACCAGACACACATACGCTGACACGAAGTCAAAAGTTTTAATTTTCACTACTATGTGTGCTCGAAAATCAATATTCTAATTAATGTTCTATATATAGAAATAAAACATGTATTAGATAGATGTATATAGACAGATGACCAAACTGATCGTGCGTTTAATGAACTATAACATAGTATGAACATATTCGAGCGATTAATTATAAATTGTATAGATTTTTAATTTGACAGCCTAACGACACAAAAAATTACCATAATCTTAAATATAATCATACTAATTGATAAATTGATAAACGATCGCGATCATCCTATATATAATGTAGAAATTGATCGTGATTTTGATGAATAAAAAATCACGAGCATGCTACTGACAATATTATTATCATTATTGTGCGAAGTAAATCAGATGATCGCCGATCACAGTGAATAAAACTGTATATAAATTTATATTTTTTATCGATCATATATCATATACGATCACAGTATTACAAAACAATCTTTTTTCGCGTTCGATATTTACATTTTATTAACATAAAGATCAAAATATAGCCTCATAAATTATTTCGCATATCCATATTGTGTGTGTGTGTACGAGGGCATAAAACTAAATTTAAATTGATTTTTAATTTAATTTAAAAATATATAATTTTTATTTTTTTTTTTGGTGATTTAAAGAATTGAAATTATTATTTTAAAGTGGAAATTTTTCTCTCACTGAACACTGTGTATGTAATGTCAAAAATATATGAGGAATTTATGTATAGGAGAGCATAAATTTTTTGCTTCAGTTTGCTTTGCTTGATTTATTACATGGAAACGTATAAAAATGTTGAGGATTTAAATATATTGTTAGTACATTTAGATGACATCATATTGTTCATATCATCGTACGCCCATCATTAATATCCGGGCATAAAATTTTTATGATCATCTGATCGTGTTCATAAGTTTTACATATACAATATAAATATATCAGTCACCAATAAATCCAACAGTTATACAAATCACGTAACATTCTTAATGTCTATTTTGTCTGGATTATAATATTATTATTGTTAAACAAACATAACCTCTAAATTTGTCAACAATTACTAGATATATATTTTTGTATTTTATTTTATTTCGTATGAAAGTTTTATTATACAAAAATTAAGATTAATGGTCGACCTATTAAATAAAATTAACAAACAAAAAAAAATATGGATGATGCTGTGATGTTATGTTTTATACACTAATTCATATTTTTTGTTATCCTTTTCATATATAACTTCTTGCGCGCTGGTTTGGTGTACACAAGTATGCTGGTTTAGTTTTGCTTGACTCTCTCTAGTCAAAGGTGGCATAAAATATATGTATAGAGAACAAAATCACCGTGAAGAAGTATAAAAAAAAATACAACATACAGTGTGTTCTCTATATATATGTACATATATATGTATGTTACATAAAACCATTCATCATATTATGTTGTGTTTATATAGTGTATAGTTTGCTATTGTTATGTATAAAATGTTTTTAAGTAAATTTTCAATTAACCAAAATGAATTTTAAGTGTGTGGTTTTTTGTTCAGGTAACGATAACATGATATTTGCAAGTATCATAAATTTAATTCCTTTACGATCAATCAAACTAAACGTGTACACAGCAAAGTGTATTTATTACATATATACATAATATATGTACCCCACTGTTGTATGGTGTGTATATAGTGTGGTTTCGAACAACAACAACAAAAAATACAAAATTTTATTATTTCCGGCAACCGAATATAACCACTGCCGCACACATACACAACCACATACAGCCGACCGCGAAGAAAAGAAAATTCAATGTGAAATGTATATATTATATATACCCAAGCAGAAAACATATTTTTTTTTTGAGATGTATGTATGAAGAACCATTTTTTAAAAAATATATTGAAATGATTTCAACACGCGAGTATAATAAACCAAATACTATGAGATAGTGTAAAAGTTTTGTATATGATCCGGTGCTCCGTAAACAATTGATCAGTGTATATATAGTGTTGGGTTCGCAAATAGTTTTCGCACTATTCGTTGGTAAAGCATATTACTTATACAAAACCATCAGCATAATTATGTATTCGTGACGAAAACTAACGTACTAAATCATGTGGTTAAAAGCATAATTTTACTTGGCCAATATACGTACGTAATAAATCTTAAACTGTATCAAGAAGTATATAGTTCATAGGTCGTTGACCTGATTTAGGTATGAACTCTAGATTAGATCAATCAATGCAGGAAATAAGAGAAAAACTGTAAGGGCTAGTTCTTTTCAGCTCAATACATCGACAGTAAGTAAAAGCTCATTAAAAGCTTAAAATTATAATTGATTGCTTAATGAATATTTGATGGAGTTTTATACACTGGGGACAAATAAAACTTTCGGGAAAACGAAAAAGGAAATCAGGACAGTAGAAAAAAGTGAGATAGAATTTTGGTTCAGGTCGATATTGATTTGTGTGGCATGAAATGTTTTTATATTGATGAAGTGACATTGAAGTCATTGCTATTGAACACTGATGTATCAACTGCATTAAGCTTTCATTTTAATGTTCTAGAATCGGCCCCTGAATGGTGTGTCAGGAAGCACCTTGTGTAAAAACTTGTTCTTTTTCTTAATCTTGATTTAAGAAATCTTTACAAAAATTGAAACGTTTCCTGTGCATAAAAATACTAAAAGTATCGTTCGATGCATTAATACATTATCTGAGTTTGAACTTTTCAACAAAAAATGATGAACTTTCACACTATAAATGATGTTTATTATCGGCAAACATAAGAAACACCACCTTATCAACCAACGTGACTAATACTGCTAAAAGTCATAAAAGGTGATGTCAGTAGCAGTTGACATATGGATTTAAACCGATTTGGAGCATATCAGTTCTCGATATATATATATATATATATATATATATATATATATATATATATATATATATATATATATATTTATATATATATTTATATATATATATATATATATATATATATATATATATATTATATATATATATATATATATATATATATATATATATACATATATATTGATCTATATTTATTTATTTATCCCTTATGGAGACTAACGGGCCCAACCAGCCCAATTTCTACTATTGCTTGCACTATTGCTTGCATGCAAAAAGCAGTGGCCATCATATTCCATTACATATTGATTACCCAAGGGTCTAGCCAGACCACATATATTATTAATATAGGAAATTGTTGCAGCAAGTTTAATAAATTTGTGTGTATTGACAGTTTTTCGAGATTATGTGTGCAGTTAGTAATTAGTTGACATAATTTTGTTTATAAATCATTGAGTGATATTCCATTTTTTAATGTAATACAAAGTTTGTTTTTTGCGTTATAACGGTTTTTGTAAAAAATTGAACCAAACATGAATTGAGGCAAATATGTTGATGAGGTCGTAGTAGTGTTTCAGACATAATCACGCTTCCGTTCCTAGATTTAATGAATGGATCGCAGAAGCGTTGGCAAATGAAATAGAACGTGAATGTATGAACAAGAGCCACGATGAAGACGACGATTAGGACTATACATCAGACATTGAATCAGAGCAAGAATTCGAGGTACAACTTGATTATGATAGTAATGATGAAGAGAAGTCAGCCAGCCGATTTGGTTATTTTGTCGGACCAAATGCTCAGCCATGTAGTACCAAAAGGTAAACAAAAAGATAATGTTTGGCCTTTTTTCATAATAAAGTTGATGTAATGGCGCTGGCCTGTTATATCATTGGCAAAGAGATACCCATTTTAAACATACAGTTGCACCTCGAAAGTGTTGGTTCTCTTTATCGTTCGCAAATTTAATTGCATTGTAACAATTGGCAAGTGATAAGACATTTCGTCTGCCAATCAGCAAAAGAAGCATTTTTGAATAGCATATTATTGGTAAGAATTCGAAATTCAAATATTTATTATTTCAAAGAACTATAAGTTATATACATTTATGTTTCAGCCAACAACACAATTTGCCGCCAGTACCAGCAGTGCTGACGCTATTAAAAGAGAAGAGACTTCCGATTGTGTCATGTATATGATAAGGTCCACTGCGATATATATATATATATATATATATATATATATATATATATATATATATATATATATATATATATATATATATATATATATATATATTTCATTCGAACATGAGTTCATTCGCAACACCGATCGCACCGCCCAAATGATCTCGCATCCTGCCCCTATCGGGATTTGAACACGGTACCCGTAGCTTTTTAACCATTGCGCAACCTGGGCGGTATCAAAAGATATAATTAAACAACTTAGTGTGAGGTTTGTCTGTCTTAACATTGTCTTAAAAAAAAATAAATAAATAATTAAATATCATTTAAATCAAGTGCAATTACTTTTTTTTTGCATGTAAGCAAATCACGTTCAACTTGGCTTCGACTATTTATAAATAAACATACATAATTGGAAATTAACTTAATTATTAATAATATCATTATACGCATTATTTATGTATACAAAACTTCATCACTCTTACATCATTTCACAGTTATTTCTTTTATATATAAAGTATTAAATACGTTTACATAAATTCAAATGCACACAGCATGAATAAATTGTAAATCCCTCAATTAATGTCACATTTATTTGTAGATTGTAGTAAATAACAAATATTTTTGATTATCGACGATATTCCGCATTTAGTGTATTTATAATAAAGTAATTAAACAACAAAACGTGTATATAATATAGTTGATAAATATCTTATATATATCCAACTGTTCAGCTCGATCATGAATTGTATATATGCGAGGGAAAAACTGGCGCTAAATCATGCATGGATACTATATACATCTAATCCGCGTTTTTATATAATTATTTAGAGATCGTAGATCATTTATTAAAAATATCTTAAAACTCAGCTGATTTGGTCTGCCATTTAAAACTAAACTAAACAAAAACACAACAAAAACAACTGACACATATAATATTGAAGTTGAGATCACTTACAAGACACGCACACATGTATACAAAAATAAAAGAAAACGAATATATACATTTCTTACGATCCTATATACGATCGTCAAAAAACAAAATTATTTTTTGATGATGGGCGTTATCATGTTTTTTTTTGTAAAAGAAAACCATAAAGAAGTTATATGCTTTTACAATAGTATTAGTAGCAAAACAAATGAAAATCATATCATTTGTAAATGCAAGTGTGTTAAATAACTTCGACTTATAGTCGTTTTCATATAAGATACTCGTATATACATATAATGTGATTAATTGCACAGCAGCGCGCTAATCTTATATAAATTATAAATACTTTAATAATATAATTGATTTGAAAGTCGTCAGATTATGAAATTAGTAACTATATATATAAGATTATATAGGTAGACGACGTTGATAAAAAAATATAAATGTTGTTTATAACAATTATTTAGAAATTCCCTTGCACAAATTTCCCGATCGTGTACACACGTCTTCGACCATAATAATTCTTGTACGATGGGTTTTTAACTTATACACACATTATTTATTCTTATATTGATTCTTATTTAAATTGTTTGGTTTTTTATTACTAAAATAATTAATTTTAAATTATTCAAAACACAAAATATGATGAGAAAAACACGAAAAATTTTTTTTTTAATAAAAATATACAAATTCGTCTCTTTTCACTTTGATTTTTAAATTTTGCATACGAACGTCGATTTTGTTTTCTTATTTCTGTTTTGTTTTGTAAAAAAAAAAATTATTTACGATCATCGAATTAACAAAAAAAAAACTTTATAAGATCAACAGGAATGGAATTAAAAATGAACGAGCACGGGCACTCACTTATATATAAATTTTGTGTCGATTTTTAAGTACAACCCTGATCGCGGAAAAATGTTGCAAAAATAATTAATTTAAATGATTAGAAACACATTCTTCTTGTTTTTTTTGTTGTGTACAAATAAATAATAAATCAATAATCATTGGGTTGGTTTTTTGTGAACACACAATTATATATATATATATATATATATATATATATATATATATATATATATATATATATATATATATATACATTGCGCAACATTGTATATAAGCTAAACCGTCGATCGTCATAAATAGCCATCTATAAATGATTTGAATAATTTTTTCTCTATGCATTAGAAATTTAGTAGATTTGTTCTAATTGATCACGATCGTATAATATATTTCCAAGATCGATTAGTATATATAATCAATAATTAAATCATATATAATCATATAATTAATGTGGTTTAAAAAAAACATAACGATCGTATATTTTCACTTACGATCGTTACAGATCATGAACGAACCTATAGGAATGATCACATCAGATTAGAGGATCAGACCGCATGTATCTAACACACTATTCATCTCACAAAATAGTTGGCCAAACTAGTAAGAAAACAGGTATTACAATATGGCAACACTGACCACATAGTATATACAAAGAACCGATAAATCAACTATCGGGTATAAACCTTAAAAAGATGATCCGCATATATAAATAAGCAATCCAAATGATTTAAATATTTTGTTTAGGTATTTAGAATTTGATTAGAATTTTATTAGTGTTAACCTTTTAAAAATATTTACAAAAACATTTGCATAAATAATAACAATATGTTAAACACGATAAAATTCAATTAAAGCACAAAAGTTGTTAAATCGGCAACATTACAATAATCATAATAATAAAAATAATCATTATTGTTAAGATGATCATCAAGATTATTTTGATAAAAAAATTATAAAATCTTATATGTATACGAACGTAAGATGAGGTTTCATTATATATTGTATTCTTACCAGTTGGAATATTTTTTTGTTGTAATTATAATCGCGCTTTAGTTGTAAATTAGGTTGGTGAGTATGTAGAAATTAATTGACATGAACGCATAAGCTACACATATAGTTTGATTAGATTTTATGACGCATACACTTCTTGTGTATGTTGGCAGTCAGTATACGCATTTAATTTCTATTATTATCGCACGCACATTAATATCAAACGATGGAAGAAGAGATTACATTTTAGCTGTATAATTTGTAGATTACTTTGGAGTTACCGCCTTATGACATTCACCATATATATATAATGGTTTTTGATTTGTTGTGTTGCTCCTCGCTTCAGGTTTGTTTTATTCTTAACAATTGGTAGCCAAATTTGGGATTTAATTGCGTAATGATTACTTATACGTAATTTTCTTTTAACAAAAAAATTATACCTATTACATTTACAATTATGGTTTGGCGTGTACAGATTGAAATTGAATTATTACGTTTTTCAATTTGTTGTTTCATTTAACGGAGCTAGGTATGTTATAAGAATATTTCGGTTTTCATAATCCATATGCTTACCGAAATTTTACACTCGGTTGGCATTATTTCTAATTAGGTAGAGTTCTGGAATTTTTTTTCAAACCCTCTGGAAAATAAAGCCGGAAGCTTTAATTCAGTAGCCCATTATTATGTCCAATCACAACAAAAAGGAAGATACGTTGGTTAGACTGACAATCTTTGTAGATCCTAACATTAGAGAGTACAAATCAGATATGCCGATTTATCAGCTTGATATATTAGAAAACGATCGGTCGCATACAATATAGTAGAGAAAAAATTTAACAACGGATGCTACCAGAAGTAAAATTGCTACCAGATTAATAATCACTAAACAATCAAGTATACTTAAATGCCGAAACTATACGAGTTCATATTATTGCTTGTATCGCCGATTCATGTAACGCCGCCTTCAACAATCATACAGCAATAGATAAACATGTCATAAAAAAATGTCGTTAAAATAGTGATTGATTTGTAAAAGCTAAAACACACTACTTTGATAATTTTAACAGCAGGTAAAAATAAATAAAAGTCGATGCACTAAATAAAATAAATTAACCGAAACTTTTCTAGAAAGAGGTCCGGATTATAAATTAAAATTACTGTTTGATTTGACAAAACCCACTGACACATTTCTGTGTTTTTACCATTAAATTAATTAGCAGTCGTAAAACGAGTAATCATTCAAATTTATGTTTATTTAAGCTATAAAACGCCTTAATTAAAATTCTTCTTAATATTACGTTATATTCTAAAAAGTGTATATGTGTTAAATCTATTCGTCCATAGATGGCATTCTTGACTGGTCATTTTATAAATTTAAGGATATATAATATAGGAATTAAAAAATTATTATTTTTTTAATAAGAATATATGAGAAGATATCCAATTAGGAAAAGGTAAGTAAATATAACCGGTAAGATCGAATTAAACCTTTTATTACACTGCCATCTAGCAACGAGAATTAGTAATAAAATAATCTGATTGGATTTGCGTAACTGGCAAACAATTAATCGAATTTTGTAATTCAATAAATTATCTTGATAAAAGAATGCCGTTTTGACGTCGTTCGATGGTCATGTCATAATTAATTAAATATGAAAATAAATGCATATTCCAATCGAAAAACGAGTTCTAAAGGGGCTTCGCTCATCCTACACGATAAATTTTATAAAATTTCATAATCAATGAGACAAGTTACATAAGTCGAGAAGATAATATACAACGCAACACCAAAATTTTAGACTTTTACAAATAACAATTCTGGTTTATTATAAACTAAATGCATATTCATTTTGTATATAGTGTAATAAAATTTTATAGTTTATATTCACCTCATTTAGAAATAATTTTATTATAGCTGTATCGCATATTTAATATCATATACATATATATGTGAATTTTTAAAAATTGACACGCGAAATTAAATTAAATGAATTTCGGAATTAAAAATTAGCATAAATTCTACTGTTTGTGTCGCTTTATTTTTCTGGGTGAAGATTATAATTAAAATAAAATAAAAATATATTTTATTATACTCGAACATACATATAATATAAATATATATTTTTAAGAATTTGCCACAGGATATAATCAAAATAATAATCAATTTATTTTGGAAGATGCATATATAAAATTAAAAATTTATTTGTGTCGCACGTATATACGACGAGTATTAAGATCGTGTTAAAAATTGCATTCATAATATTTTTGATACACGATAAATTTTAATTCTAATAAGACGAACATTTGTAGTGTTCCAAAAGTATATATACAATTTACGAAAGACCACACACATCGTGATTATGGTTGAAGGTATATATATAGTAAATGAATAAATTAAAAAATAAATATATATAATTAATTAGCTACTGATTTTTTTGTATATATCTTGTACATGCACACAAGCCAAAATATATCGAAGACTCGAACCAACAATTTTACGATCAATTTAAAAACGATTTGAAAAGGGTATATGTGTATACAAGTTTTATGGTCTGGATAGTTTTTTATTGTCGCACATAAAAAATTTTATGATGTGGAGGATAAATATAATGTACATAATATATATATGACGATCAGTGAGCAGGTTACATATTTATGTTTACTTTTATTGTTCGGCACGTATATGGTTAATGATTAGAGAGGTTGGCCTGTTTTTGAAACGATATATATATGTGACACTTACACGAGGATGTCTTTTGATCTTTATCAATTTTTTGGTAATACTTTGTTCTACACCATAAAATTAATGTTGCCTTTGTCGTTATTATATGTTTCATTGATTTACAATATTTTGCGAAAAAGGTGGAAAACGATATAACATAAGTTATTGCGCGTTTTATGATTCACTACAATTATGTATGTATATAAGAATCACATTTTTTGATATTATTTTATGACCGTGTAACTAATTAAGCCTGAGGAGTATTGTATGTTTTGAGAGTTTAATGGACGCATTCCGACGGTACAGTATAGATTAAACTGGCGGGAAACCAAAATAAAAAAAAAATATACAATTATACATGTTTTTGGTTTTACTAACCTGCGATAGCCATCCACGGATAAAATGTATGATTTGCAGATTGATGTAGGCCGGTCGTTGCTGTTTGTGTCCCGCCCGTTGTTATTGAACAATTTGCATTCCATGCGGCTGCGGTTAAACTTGTTGAACCGCCCCGACTTGCTGGCGAACCGCTCGACTCCAAATAACCGCCGACCCTCGAATCGGGTGTGCATGCCGATGGTCTGACTGGAGCGGTTGAATTTTGTGCACTGCCCCCGCTTCCACTACCGCTGCCCGCTCCACCACCACCACCCGCCCCATTCGACGTATTATTATTCCACACATCTTTGTAACCATTTGTATCACCATTGCCGGTTGTTGTTGTTCCCGTTTTGGCACAATCTTTATTGTATGCCCCATCGTATATTTTACTGCATGCGGCTGTTATACTGGCATCGTAGGGTGAATCTTGTGTTGTGCGCGACTGATGTAGGTGATGGTTGGCATATGGTGACATACCGAGCGATAATGGGAAGCCACGATAAGCGGCTGACGGTGTCTGATCATGGTGGCCAGCCGTTGCCATTCCCATCCCAGCTGTTTGATGGGGATGGCCATAAAAGCCAGACTGTTCGAAGTATGAATTCATATCAAGTGTTAGAGTAATTTTGCTGGCTTTTTATATAACCAAAGTTCACAAAAAAAATAAGTCTTTTACTATATTTTTTGAATAACAAACGAACAACCTTTTTGTTTATATAATAACTTATATAAATAATTGGCTGGAAGAATTCACTCACGATTTAATTTCTTGTCACTTCACACAAAAATCAAATAAATATATATTTATGTATATAATATATAATTTTATCACTTAATATCAATTAATTCTTTTAATAATATTCACAATTTATTTCACGATGAAAATATTTTTTTGAATGCATTTTTTTCATATTTTAATATTTTCATATAACACTTTTAATTGAAAAACAACAATTAAAATATAATTTCAATTAAATACCACTCATTAAACAATTTATTTGCTTTATTATAATTCACTCAAATAAATATTTGTATAGTATTCACAACAACAATTTTAACTTTTGGTTATTTTTATAAATAAAATAAAATTTTATTATTTGTCTATTTGTGTATTTATTCCAAAATAAAAAAACGTAAAAACAAAATTTTGTAAATAAAAAAACTAAATATAAATAATAATAGTCGGTATAATAAAAATAATCGTAAAAATAATAATCGTAATAATAATTATTGTAATGACACTTTTTATTTATTTAAATATATATTTTTAAATTATAATAATAAAAATAAAAATTTATTTTTATTATAATAGGAAAAATAATTTTCGCGCCTGTTTCGCACCGATGTTGTTGAACGAATGAATGAAAAATATTTTTATTATAAAAATTATTTTGTTGTTTTTGTATCGGGCGAATAGTACATATAACAAAATATAAATACGAACGAACGGAAAATGTCTAATTTTTCCAAAATATTGTGTGTATATATGAAATAAAGTTTGAGAAAATATATAAAAAAAAAATCACTCAATTTTTCGAGATTATATTGGTGTATAGCACACGACGATGACAACAATACTGAACCATACTAGAAATACATTCATTTTTATTAAAAAAAAAAAAAATTATATAAATAAAACCAACACTACACTGTTTTCGTTTTCGTACAAAAATCTACACTTTTTCGGGTCGACACTTTACACTTTAAAATTTTGTTCATACACACAAAATCACGCTCTCCCTCTCTCGAGATGCACACACGGAATAAAAATAAACAATATATATATAATATAAAAATATTCTCTCTCTCACACACATAATAAAATTTCATTTTTATTATCTCTTTATATTGCGCAATCATTCTATCTCATTCATTCTAATGGCTATAAAAATCATAATAAAAAAATACAAATATCATCCATTAAAAAAAAAATTGGTTTGAAATTTTTGTATATCTATTTATCCTGCTTTGCCAAATGCATCGGTATCGTATAAAACTGAAACGGGACTATTACACTTAAACCAATCCATCTTTTTTTCTACATACATATATGCTTCAGAGAATGGGAAATAAAACAAAAAAAAAATACTTAAAATGATGAATTATATATTATTTTCCTTGTCTACCGCATTGTGTATTATAGCACAAGTTCGTTTTAGTTTAAATTTAATTTCACTTTTTATCTCTTTTTAATTTAAGATTTTTTAATATTTTCCTTTTGTTACATAGTTAATTATATTTTTCTTTTGAATTAATGATTTAAGGATTCTGATAAAGTTAGTTCCTTAGATGTATTAACTGAGAACTATTGTTATCGAAATATGTTTCAGGTTTGTTTGAAATTTTGAGAACAGAAAATACGATTGAATATACGAGTAGTTAGAGCTTTGTCATGTTGTATTGGGTATTGAGCTTTCGTCATGCTGATTGAAATCAGTTTTGGTATACTTTCTGTCTTTTAGGGACAAATCGTTTCTTAATAGGCCCAGACTTAAAGGATTGACTTTAATTATATCTTATGCAGCAAAATACGAAAGAAGGAGATCAAAAGAAACCTTGAATTCTTTTCATAAGAAAGCCTGAAGCAAGTGTATACATATATCTGAGTACTGAAAGTAATATTTAGATGGGTGTTGGTGTTACAAAAATACGTAAAAATGATGAATATCCAAAAACGCACTCCACATTGTAACATAAACCGCAGCGATCGCTTGTTGAATTATTAGATTCGTCAAAGCTCGAACAAATATTTTTTAAACTTTTAAGTAGTTCTTTTCGAGTCCGCGACACGATTGGACGACATTATTCAGGTTGTTGTGTGGATAATCTCTTTGAAACAGATACATGGTTGAACACATCGGGAACCAATCCAAATAATAATATTTAATGAAAATAAATTTTGATTTGTGAATAAGGAAAATTGTAAAAAAAACTTCATGCAAGGTGGCAGAAAGTTTTTTGAAAGTCATGCGGCTAGAAACGTTAAGCAGGATCCATAATCTGCTTGATTGTTAACAAAACACCAGATAAAGTTATGTGAGAGGTAATAAGGATAATCAGGGCGAGACGAATAATTTTAAAGCGTATATATGGATTTTTGACAAACGAGAAATTGAACCGGACAATAGATGTAAACCATTGCTAAAAATTTGAAATTATTGCTTAATCTTAAATACATGAATATAAATATTTAGAATATATTTAAAAAAAACTGTCTAAATTATTAAAAGCAACGGGAAAATGTACTTTCCCATATATTTAGATGTTCGTTTAGGCATCAATACACGGCAATTAAGGAACAATACTTTATCTGCGTAATCAGAACATGAACAATGCTTTCTGGCAAGCAGATAAAGAGCAGACCATTTGGACGATAAAACTCAATTCATATTTCAAAATCATATATTCTCGATTGACCGTATATAGTATGAACTTTTACCATGTAAATGACTTAAAATAATAATCTTTTACTTTAGTTAACGATCCGAACGAGTCTCAACAGAGTCCTTACGAACCCATTAATACGTATTGGTGCACATTGTAGGTGGTCAGCCCACGAATGTTTTTAAACACAATAATTATTATGCTATCCGATGTAAGCTAATTTTTGATCAGCTGCGAATATAAACTATTATATTATATATTTAGCTATTTGAATATAAACTAGTCCGCTTTACTTCTCATATACAAAAGCTTATTTTGCATCCGTTGATGTATGTCGCTTGTGGTTAACTGCTTGGGTTCGCCTACCATCCGTTATCCAAGCAAATTGACATTTATAGTTCAATAAAACAAAGAAAGAAGGCGGGAAATTCTAGAACGCAATGCCACTAAGAGCCCACGATTCAACAAATATTTTACACACATACTAATACACATTAAAAATATTCAATTATGATATTTAGTCACCACTGGGAATCGAACCTGAGACCCCCGAACGACAGAACAAACACGTTATTTTTCTGCCAACGAGGGTAATTGTCTTAAATAACGTAAAGTCTTAAACTGAATTAAGCTTTATTTAGAAGCTTGTGGTCGGTTCGAATTGTATGAAATCACTTTCGCCAAATTTTGTGAATTGTTTGACTGATGAGATATATTACGAGTAACTACCAACCAAATTTTTTTCTCCTCAACATCCAAAAATTTTTATTAGAAAGCCCAATAACTTCCAACAATTATTACTGTAGTGAATAGCAGAAATCCAATGGCTCAACGTATCATAAGTATACTGCTTAGTTTTGTATTGTTTCGCGGACATGCTACCAATGTTATATTAGATTTTTGCGTTGACTTGGGTTTCATGAGTAAAGCTGCCAAGTGAGAATGAATTATGAATCGTGTGTCAATAAGTGAAGGTAGAACACCTTTTAAATTCCCACAATGAAATTCAAGAGTATATGTTCGCCGAATACTTATTCCGAACTCTCAAAGTACATCAAATTTTTTGAGCGTCTGAAAGAGTTTTTCCAGATGGAGTTTGTGTAGTTCTTCAGTTTGCGATGCCACAAAAACGTAGTCCAAATGCAGTGGACGAAGACAAAGTCTATTCTTTGTTAATCATATACTCGTTCAGTCGCTATAGGATTGCCTTTATATAAGTTAAGAATTATCTTGGGAAAACATTGGAATTGATTTAGGTCCAAAGAGCAAATTTATATGTGTGAGATCTAATACGGGTTATTTAATCAGGTATTGTCATAGCCGTTGTCGAACCGTGTTTGTTGGAGCGTTAGAGAGATGGAGCGTCAACTCTGATCATATAGTGCCATATATATCAATGTGATGCCGAATCAACAGCGGCTGTTGGTTTTTGAGATTGATTTGTTCAAATTTTATCAGGAAATAAGCGTAATGATTGAAAGTTTCACTGCTGTTAGTAGGAACGGTGATTTAGTATATAGTGCAACTAAGTGAAATCGTGTCACAACAGTTCTACCAATTGTCAGTGTCCTTGTATCAATATACAGTATTTATATTTGAATGTAAACCGTGACGGTTGATTTTCTTTTGACTGGTGTTGCTGAATACGAAGTTCAAACGTTTTGTACTGAGAATTCTGCGTGCCTCTGGATAATCTGTTTGGTGAAGTTTGGTTATTGCTTAGTTTTGACACAACAATGAGGTTAACGCAAGCGAATCAGAAAATCAGCCCCAATTACTACTGCAAATATGACAAAGTATAGAAAATAATTTCAGCTCGACATCAACGTTGGTGACTAATATATCACTGGTGACAGGTAAAACTAAAACCGGGTTTAAATTAAATCAACGACCTGAATTCTATAATCTGCACGACAGGAAGCACTGAAGAGTCAGCTTCCTCCTGTTTATTAGAAAAAAAGTTTGTTTTCGTCAGCCAGATAAAAATTGAATTTTTAAATCGACTTGGTCGTTGTCGTAAAACGTTTAATAAATTGCAGTTATATAGTAATATTGATAATTAAAAACTCTCGAACTTTGTTCCCGAGATCTGTTGGGTTGAAACGATTGTGTTTTTTGAAGGTATGTTGATGTGTTATTTAACTTTTGCTTTGGTTTCCTAATATGCAGTTTTTGAATACTTCCAGCAATTATTGTTATCAGTTTAGTAAGAATTAGTCCAGTGAGTAATGGTCCATATTATCTTCATTTTGGTTGTTTTAGGTTCTAATCCAATATGCTCCAATGAGACAAAACTGCTATGCATTTTCCTACTTTGACCTTTGCACATCTATAGTTAGCTAAAAATGTGTTACTTTACTTAAGATGTAGCTAACTAAGATTTCCTTATATAGTTGCATAATTTTGATGAATAAATTGATGGTACTTTATCACTTCCACACACCCCATTGATTCAAATGAAAAGACATAAAACAAGACTCGTCAATAAACCACAAAAAGTCAATTTTAAAAAATTAACTTTACGACATCTTTTATGACGTCCAAAACCATCTAATACCATTATACGATCGCTTTCAACTTCAGAACGACTATATGTGTATAGAGTTGCAACACCAACAAAACAATCATATCTTAACAATAAAAGGAATAATAAAATTGGTATATATGTGTATTGAAAAAAAGGTCATAAAAATTGTTTATAGTCCTTACAGATATAACTCTTGTCTTATCCTTTTTATTTTCTCTTAAATGTGTGCGCCCGTCCATTGTTTTCTGTGATTGATTTAAATGGCAATAAAAACTGTGCGCACAATAAAAAAAGGGGTGCCAAAAATTGCTAATAAAGCAATTATAATAATTTTTATTGTATTTTTGTTACGGCCTGAAGAACGGTATACATAAGAATAATAATACGACGATGATATCCTTTTTTTGTTATACGCCGGAAAAATTGAATGGGCTATTATGTATTAAGATTTTAAATACTTAACAAAGTATATATCATAAAGGGTCAAACAAAATGTTACGAGAGATGTGATTATTGAGTTCAAAACTAAATATGAATACGTAATGGTCGTGTTGAAATGAAAATGGACATTTAAGAAATTAGTTTGTTGTTGTAGTGCGGTTGCCTGTATATAAAATCTGGTATAACAAGATATATGTATATAAGATACGTTAAGGGGGTAATTATTGAATCGTCTGTCACACTTATTATCCTGTTCGTTAAGACTTGAGCAAAATTATAAATTCATACCATCAAACGAACATGTTCAACAGATCTTCAAAATAATTCAATAAAACTGACAGAAAATTATTTTCGTATTCAAATTACAAAATAAACACAAACTTAAAAAAAAAAATCTACTTGGAATCTTCTTCTTATTTTATATATTATATTTGTTTGTTATCTACCATAAAAAACGAAATAAAAACTATAAAACTAACGATTTGTTTATATAATAAAATCAAATGACTAACAACAAAATAATCATAACCATAATTGAATGAAGATATTAAGTGAATAAATACATTGATAATGGTATATAGAGAGATGTGGTGTTGTATGTCGATTCACATGTGTATATACATACATAGTAAATACTTAAGAAACATTTCTTATGATTTGCTTATATTAAAATGATGTGGTATGCAATTGTGATGTAATTGTTTGTTTCTAATATTTTGCTTCGTTTAGGTTCTTGTCAAAAGATTAATGCTGATCTCATTATACATTTTATAATTTAAGATGGTTAATTTAGTGGTGTAGAGCTTAAAGCTCTGAGTTATATATCATTTGAACTAAACTGAAGTTGAACCAACCATTTTTTAAGTAAGTACTTAAGTGGTGGTATATTACTGTAATGCAATGCCTTTTTACAACTTAACGACCATGTTACCAGACTCAGACAATTTACGAGCACTAATTTTGTTATATATATATATATATATATATATATATATATATATATATATATATATATATATATATATATATATATATATATATATATATATATATTTATATATATTTATATATATATATATATATATATATATATATATATATATATATATATATATATATATATATATATATATTTTACCTCCAGTGACTATAAAAATGGTACAACAAAACAATTATTATATACTTTCGAGAGAAGGCAATTTGTGCTCTGATAGTCACTCGAGATAGATAATGAATAGTGCATAGATAGGATACGTTCTGGTTTCGAGATGCTCAACATGAAATAAAGTAACCTCATTAGATCAACATAAGCAGACAAAAGGGGTTAAAGTTAATGGATCACTTAACTCCTTGCAGTTTCGTTAATTAAAGTCCGACAACATAATGGATGATTTAGAAATAATGGTGGTAACATGTCTGGTAAATGTTGCAACCTATACGTTAACGAGCAGATTAAATCACGATCAGAAATAAACTCGTTGCGATCAACGTCTAGATACTGCACAAAAGAAAGAGAATATCTTGAATTTGATATTTATTAATCAGCTACAAAATCGGATTAAAACCTTCTGCAACATTACGCACTATAGAACAAACGAAAGACATTGGTGAAAACTTTCCTATCATCATCGCAGGGAGTTCTTAAACTTGCAATCTCCATTATCGTCAATGAATACTGAAAATAAAAAAAGATTTATGTGAAATAACTGGAGCACACCATCACACGAAACAATTAGGAGAAAGAATACAAAAAATTGACTGATCAATTACATCAAACCTTACAACCCAAATCAGACACTGGATTGATCCGTGGTTAACAAAAGACATAAAAAGAGTTTTTCCTTGGCTTGGAATTAAATATGAAGAGCACCGCGAAAGTTACTTATTTCACTATGATCGTGCAATTTGTCCAGTAATATACAAAAGAAAGTGTAGACACTGATGACCATTCTTGTGAATATTAGAACTGTTGAGGTTTTATCTTATATTTTATATACTCTCAAAATATGGTCTTTCATTCAGATATCGTCCGAATCTTATCTACGCGGTATTTCAACTTAATTATTTATCTGATTTAATAACTGGCATCTTCTTGTGATCGGAAGGTGTAGTTAGAAAAGACAACTGATTTATAAATTATGGCACCAACCGCAAAAATTTGATGTATTTGATAGTTTCGGTAGTTCTGTTGATTGAAATGGTACCGTTCAAAGGAGATGATGATCTTATGTGAAATCGCTTTTATCGATTTAATTATTTGATTCATTAAACAAAGTTATGAATTATTTCTTGTATAAGTTTCCAGTGCTTTAACAACATCAACTTGCTCATGGTTTAAATTTGATTGCTGATATTGCCGAGAGTCGAGTGCTTAGATTTCATCATGTAAATGATACCTCCGGACTCCGGCTTTGAAGACTTGTGTTATTTTAGTGTTCTGATCTTACATATTAATTGAGTATCAAATAAAGTGCAGGTTATTCTAAACCTGATAATCATTTAATTCCAAAGTAGGTACTTCCACCATCCATAACCAAAATATTTTAAAGCACAGTATATGTCTTCTGTTGAAATCGTTTTCAGAACGAAAAGTTTTTTGGATTAAATTTGATTCTGTCTTTGATGCAGGTTACTTCCAATACGGAGATTTAGACGGATGTTGTTTGCGTCAGCTTTAATAAATGTGGAATAGAACTGTATAATCGTAAACAAATGGTTTGTCAAATGGTATGTCAATGGAGCTGTCTTAAATAACCGATAAAAATAGTAAAAAATAAATATTGGACTATATTTGTACAAATATAAGTATTATGAACATATGGGAAACTGACTGGCGTATATGCCGGGTGTATCTTTTAAACTGAGACAATCAAATATCTCGAAAAATAGCCACTTTACGGAAAAAATGTCCATAATCAAAATTTAATCCAACCGCAGGGGAAATACACTTGTGCAAAAAAATAGTCCCCCACCCTCCGCTTTGTAGGTGGGGCGGGGGTAACTTTTAAACTAAGATAGGAAGCCGTATGTTTTATTGCAGATACGGATTTTACGACTAAAACTACGTATGATTTGAATGAAATATTTTATTCGGTTCATGATAGATGGCGTTGTAATCGACGAAATTCAATATTTTCCATTTCTTCTTCTTAGAACACACGCATTCGATTCTGCAATACGTTTGAAATAAAATTCGTCATCAAAACAGTTTATTCAGTTTTGTAAATCACATTTAACGTTTGTGTTATTTGTAATCTTCACGTCTTTCGTAATTGCAAAATAAACGATAAAATACTTTAGAATGGAGCGTCTAAGAATGGAAATGGTTCTGGTTTATGGAGATGCTGGCAGAAATCTTGAAAATGCTGTTGCTATTAACGCTAAACGTTTTCCGGATTGGATTAGTGCACGTACTTCATTTGGTCGTACCCGTAAAAAGAAGACCCGTAGAGTAATAGTTCACTAGAAATAGTTTACGATTCCGGATTATCCCTCACCAATGTTTGGAGAATTTTAAAACGGCACAAGTATCATCCATATCATGTGTCTTTACACCAAGATCTTCATGGCACTGATTTCTAAAATCGGGTAACTTTTTGTCAATGGGCACGTGAACAAATACAACAAAACCCCATTTTTTTTCGTTCCGTAATGTTCGTCTGACGAGTCGTCTTTTATAAGCCATGGAAGGGTTAATCGACATAACATTATTATTGTAGTGTTACAAATCCGCACTGGCTCCGTCAAGTTGTACATCAGC
The DNA here is from genome assembly GCA_963932295.1 of Tipula lateralis. Taxonomy (NCBI): domain Eukaryota; kingdom Metazoa; phylum Arthropoda; class Insecta; order Diptera; family Tipulidae; genus Tipula; species Tipula lateralis. The sequence goes on from OZ010736.1 coordinate 15,506,585, forward strand.
GTCCTTGGACTGTCAACGTGTGGTGTGGAATAATTGGCAACCAACTCATTGGCCCCCCCATTATTGGGGCAACTTGAATGGTCAATTGTACTAAAACTTGTTGGAAAATAAACTGCCAATATTACTTGAAAATTTGAGCTTAGAAGTGAGACGGAACATGTGGTTTCAACATGATGGTTGTCCTGCACACTATTCGGTGGTGTTACGTGAAATACTTGATCGTGATTTCAATGGTCGCTGGATCGGTAGAGCTGGTCCGACAAAATGGCCCGCCAGATCACCAGATCTTACTTCGCCAGATTTCTGTTTGTGGGGCTATCTCAAAGACAAAGTTTACAAACAAGAACCAACAACACGTGAGAACATGGTTGAGCGAATCAGAAATGCGTGTGCTGAAATTCAACCAAACACACCACTTCTCAGTTGTGTACAATCATTTGAAATGCGTGTTAATAAGTGCATTGAAGTCGCAGGCCATCATTTTGAACACCTATTTTAAGCTAAAATTATTTTATTCACCTGTCATTTACATTAATAAACTGTTTTGATGACGAATTTTGAGTATTTCCAATGAAACCGTGATGTTTCTAACGTATTGCAGAATCGAATGCGTGTGTTCTAAGAAGAAGAAATTGAAAATATTGAATTTCGTCGATTACAACGCCATCTATCATGAACTGAACAAAATATTGCATGTAAATTATACGTACTTTTAGTCGTAGAATCCGTATCTGCAATAAAAAATATGGCTTCATATCTTAGTTTAAAGGTTACCCTAGCCCCACCTACAAAGCGGAGGGTGGGAGACTATTTTTTGCACTTATGTGTTTCACCCGCGGTATGATTAAATTTTGATTATGGACTTTTTTCCGTAGAGTGGCTATTTTTCTAGATATTTGAACGTCTCAGTTTAAAAGAAACACCCGGTATAGTGTTACTCTCGAAATTTACTCGAACAGCGATAATAGTTACTGGACTGAAACACATATCTTTCTTATCAATTAACAAAATAGTTCCAACTTACCCACTATTGTAAAATTGAGCAAAATCGGCCAACTTTCACAGGAAGCTATGTTCCTCTTATACGTAGAAACATTATATAAGGTATAAAGGCATAATAGATCAATTCTTAATCCAAAAAAGCTTTCCTTATTTTCTCACATTGGAAACATGTGAGTAGTGGGGAAAGCCTTGTCGATAATGTTTAATTCAAATGAATGGGGATCATCCTATCTACATTTGTCCCAGGACATCCAAAAGCAAACTATCTTCAAACGATACATATATCCATGTTCGTCTGTTAGAGTGCGTACTAACAAGCTCTCTTTTATTTAAGTGTACCAAATGCTTTCAAGCAATAATACGTTCTGATTCCTTAATGTAAATTGGACATCAAAGTTGTTGGTGTTGTTTTTGGGCTAATTTCAGATTATAAAAACAGAAGTAAGCAAAACCAAGTGTATTGGCATATCCCACAAAAAATATATTTTACTGACTTAATCCCGATGATGATGTATGTGAAGTTAGCACAGAATTCATCCCAAAAAAAAACAATAACAATACTAATCTCAACTATCATGATACTTTTTACTCTCAGTCCAAAAAAATTAACTATCATGACAGTTTTCTTATACTCAGCCCAGAAAAATTAACTCTCACGATAGTTAGATTTATATACTCAACACAAAAAAGACTTTCACTCAAACCTACTTTATTTAATGGCTATAATGGCTACTTAAACTTAAATAGATAATTAAGATAGTTTTATGCATGCAATGTTAGTGAATGCATTAGGAACACGTATAAGATTTTTTGTAGAATTTTTCTATGTATAGGAATTAAGATATAGTCCATAGAAGTGAGGAACTATTTCAATTCCTAGACATAGAAAAATTCTACAAAAAATCGTACGTGCTCCTAAACCAGTCACCTAAAATATGCATCGATGGTTGGGCCAACGGTTAGTATAGTGGTTAGTAAATTTCTTTGTTAAATGTAATTTATTTAGTTGCTCAGCATGTTTTGAATGACGTGTCTGGTTTTCTTTAAAGAACGACGTATGAACATTTTTATCATAATATCTGAAATTTTTTAAAAAATGTTCTTAATATCTTGTTTATTAAGCTTATGACATATAAACAGTGTAATATATAAGGAGAAACCTATAATTATAATAAAATGTCGTTATAGTATCAACAGAATTAAATAGTATTGCCATATGTACCTTTTTTTATTTTCGGGGCTGAAATTTTGGGCTATCTTCTCGGAGGTCCGATGATGGTTTATTGCTTAATGTCATTGTTGGATTGGGTCAATCGAAAAGGGGTATTTATTCAAAGCAAGGTTATTTCAGCGAATATATAAGCATTTCACACACCAGTCGCCACATATTTCTCAACCTTCACGATTATGATTTGTTCACATCTGAGTTGATAATTGAGTTTAATAGATCGAATACTTCATTTTCAATTACACTATGTATACAAACAGTTTAGTTCATCAAATGAAACCAACAATAAAATACGTAATTTCTAAGAGACAAAGAATTTCAAACAAAAACGAATAACTTAAGTAGATATAAAACATATACTAACACCAATGCATATATATATATATATATATATATATATATATATATATATATATATATATATATATATATATATATATATATATATATATATATATATATATATATATATATATATATATATATATATATATATATATATATATATATATATATATATATATATATATATATATATATATATATATATATATATATATATATATATAGACACATAAACATGATTTTTAACGTTTATATATGAGTACGCGAGTGTGTCTTTATTGTTGAGCCAAATTGATAGAAAAATATGTGTCGTAGACTAATGTTTATGTATATAGAAACGCTTATACGTCTTATGAGTTTGTTGATCACCCGCTTAAAAACTCCCGAAAATTTCCCTCGCATTTATAGATGTATATGTATACAGACTGTACAGCATACACTATATAGTGTACCGAAAAGCAAAATAAAAAAAATTTTCAAATGAAAGACGCCAGAATTATGTTTTAAGAATAAATTTAATTTAACTTATTTTCATTTTATTATTTTTCTTACTTCATGTCTTTTAATTTTAATTTATGTTTTCTTTTTCTTTTTCACTGTAAGACTCAAATAAATTTTAAATGATATGAATTATTTTATAGAATTTTTTCTCTGTACATTTATACAATTTTTTAGAAAGTGGGGTTTGCGGGGGGATATTTGTAATATTTTCCTTATATTTTTTGTACATATTTCTTTCACTTTATTATTGTTTGTGTATGTGTTTGGGTGTGTGTATACATTATAAACTAAAAATGGAGATTTTATATATTTTATTACATGGATGGAATTTTAAATTACAAAATGTCGCCTTAATTAAGATGGCTAATGGTATTCTGTATGATTAATTGATGCTCCAGCAGTATAAAACTAGGTTTAAATGTGATCTCTATAGGAACAAAACGCTATATTTTGCTGCCCGCCTAAGCAACAGATGGAAATGTGTGGGGATAATCAATGCGGTTTTAACCAATATCGAAAGCTTCATATAATGCTGTACTAAGTTCGAGTATGGTATATATGAGGCATGAGTATTCCCTTATTAATGGAGGACAGATAAACGAATTTGTAGGCAAAAAAGCGTGATGGTGGAAGACTAAGATCCTAAGAGTATAATAACCCAGAATTAAGTGCAATACGTATGATTATTTTAAAGGAGTCACCAGACTGTACCAAACCTCTAGACGTCGGTGAACTGCGATTTGGGGCCAGAATGTAAACCTCTATGTTAACATCGATGCAGACCGTAGAGATTTTATTAAAGATTATTATTATTAAAGATATTAAAGATAAATCGTTCACCTGGAAAAGATTGCATTAATTCTTAATATTCGAACAGATAATTTTATCGAACATCGCATGTTCTTTAAAGGGACACCTGAATTCGATAGGCGAAGAGGACGCTGTCAAAAACAATGGTTCCACGACATAGAGAGTGATCTTGAAACTTCTAATTGCTTACAACAATATGAAGAACTGACTCGTGATCGAAACCATAGAGTCAGATTGTTAACACGGTACTGGGCAACAATGGCCTGTTAAAACCGACGAAGCAATTCAGAAGAACACATGCTTTTCTGTTGTATTTTTCAAATTAGACTTTTTGAATGGCAGGTTGCTGGATCTAAGTTTAAAAGTCTAAATAGAAGAAACATTCTTCAAGCACTTTCACCTCAAAACAAATTTTATTCCTTTGAACGGTTGCACTGATTATTTACAAATGTAGTGTCGCAAACTGTAACTGCACATCTCACATGCTGCATATGCCGAGTGCCAAAAGTTTGCTTACAAAATATGACGAATGTTTGAGTAACAACGAGTTTTTTTATCCAAAAAGTTCGTCTATCAACACAACTCTTATAATAGTTCACTTCAGGTGTTAGAACAAACAACTTATATTTCAAAATAAAACAAATTGTTGTTTAGAGTAGTTCAACGAGATTTGAATTTTGGGAGTTGTATGAATAAAGGAATATTTTTTGGAAAACACTTCATAAAAATTGAAATGAGAGTAACGGAATCGTCAATGGCATCTTTAAGAACCTATATTTAAAACCGTTCTAGAAGTAAAATATGTATAGGCTGTACGGTACCCACTAAATTATAATTTGTTGATCAATGTATACACGAACATTCGCAGTCCCCATTTCAAACTGACGGATATGTTGAGATACATCTGGGATACATCAAGTTGAATGGAGAACAGTTTGAAATAAGGGAAATATTTAAAATTTGGCTAACACGGCAAGTGTGGTCCGTCTTTATACAAATTCAACCAATTTTGATAAGTCAACGAGGAAAGCCTGTACATAATAACTATGCACGATGTGACTTTAACTTAAAGACTGACTTAAATCCTTATTCATTCTAAATCGACTTAGCTTTAAGTATTATCAAATACAATTTTTTATCGTATTGTCCTATTCTTCAGTTGTCAACATCACCTTCCATCATATATTGCCATATATTACTCATCTGCATATTCTATATAGCTCATTGACTGTCTGTTATGGCAGAACGATGGTTCGGTTTATATTCGATCATACTTGTGTTAAAAAGTCATCATTGATGTAATTTAGTCAGATGCTGAAAATTCGTTTTTTTCAACCAATACCTCTGTGCATGAGTGTTGTTATAAAACAGCTAAACCACTGTGAATGAATAATAGTAGGGTCTGAGAATATTATAGTGGATAAACTTAATGAGAATAGTTCTACTAACCGACATTTTCGTTTTGATCACAAGACATGCTCTTTGTGCTGTGGTCTCACCGTTCTTTATAGAACTCGAAACATAACTTGTTCAAAATTATATCTCGAATAAAATCCTTTCTTCATCTCAACAATCGAAATGAACACTTTGTTTATATATGATGACGCATACCAAATTGAAAGACTCGTGAATCTCATTACTACCTCAGGGTTGATTTAGCACAATCTTAACTCTAGGTAAAAGTTCTAAGGCTCATCATGAATTAGTCGGAGTAGTTTCACTACCTCACATAAACTCTACAAATAGTTTGGTGTGCTAAAATACTACATAACTCAAGTCTTCCTACAAAATATGACTCCAAATGAGCTTGCTAAATCCACAAACATAAATAGACAATTTCGTGTCGAGATATACACATAATTCTCTGGTCCACTGACCCATATACATATAGTGACTACATAATAAATAATCAAAACAAGTTCCGAATATCAATTTTTACATAGATACGATCTCTATAATCATATATACAAGAGATATAAAAATTCGAAGAAACCAATTTAAAAAAATATTAAGTAATGCCATAAAACTGACCACACTGAACAAACTTCATATTCATACAGCTATGCGATATATACACAATGCATGGAATCAATTTTAAGTTAAAATATTCGAAATAACACATTTTAAAATTCCCGCCCCCTTCAACAATGCCGTTTTTCGTCTTTAGGTATATATATATGCATACGTCTTGGGAATAAAGAAGAGCACCATTTCCATGTTCAACGAACTCATTAATCACTTAAATTAACGAAAAAAAATCTATATACTCTCGTACATATACTCAAAATGGAAATAAATAAGAAGGATACACGAAAAGAAATTTGAAACCCAAAACGTTCTTATATAACATCACCCAAAAAAAAAAAAAATTCTATTTTGGTACAGAAAAAAAACGAAAATCTTGATGATGATCATCATCCACATTATGATTATCTTTAATCTCAAATATCCTCAGTTTATATGAGCTCACAATACTACACTACATATTTTTTATGTACACATATACATATATTTGTGTATAACAATATCCTTAAGGCAATGATATCTGATCTTTATTACACAATTTTTGTTACTTTTATTTTCAATGTTGTTATGCGGTTCTAATAATTTCTTTCGTCTTCGTCTTCATTTCTATATATGATACTCATTTAAAGATGGTACATCTTTAGTACACTGATTGGGAACTGTTCTATTTGATGTATATGTATGTATGTATGTTGATTTTACATATATAATGTATTCTTCGTGCATCCGGTGTGGTTTCGTCAATTATTTATTTGTCTTATTCTCGGAAAGATTATGAGTCTACCTAATTGGTAGTTAAAATATTGTTAACAGTGAACACTGACAACAACTGACATTTTTATAAAGAATATTTTCATTAACTTCCATTTCAGAATATTTGGTTAATACGTCGATATAGTGAGAAAGAACATTCTTCACAAGGTATCCTACAATTAAGAGCTTTAAGCACCTTTTTGATAAAAGTGACACATTTTTAAATTTTTAAGCGAATGAATTTAATATATGTTTATGTCGCATCATCGTTTTGGGTCACATAACGCGCGTGATTCTTATTTTATTAATTTAAAAAGAAATAAGAAGTGCTCTCTGTTAAACATGGCAATTGGTGTGATCAACAAAGCTCCCCCTATTAATAAAGATCCCTCTCCCTATTAATAAAGCTTAATTTTACAAACCATTCGTTATTTTTTTTTTTTTGGGTGGCTGCCAGCGCACACATAAACCGTCAACGGTCCGTTGCGATACCATCACATGTACGTGTATAGGTCCGATTTACGTAGAACCATCTGCGCATTGCATAGCTCCATGTCCGCCTATAGTACTGACATGGACGAAGGGATGGCCCATGGATTCTTAACTCGACACGGGATCCTCAGATGTGTTAATTCCCACCACCGATTGCACCGCCCAAACGATCGATGGTGAAAAATCTTTTTTTGCATCGTGCTCCATCGGGATTCGAACCCGGTAACTCCCACTCCAACTGCCGCAGCTTTAACCACTACGCCACCTGGCCGGTTCCAGTCGTTATATTGATAAAAAAAAATGAAGGAACAGTATTTGGATTTTTAGATTCTTAAATGCCATATTTCGAAATGTTTTAATTTTTTGTCAATGCAACTGTCGATTTTTTGAATTTTTGAATGGCCAGATTCAGAGGAATTATGGATCAATTTGAAAGTGTGCTACCTCGAATTTTATTTTGGGGAGTACCGAAGCCAGACCATAAATTCGTTACCAGTCCATCCGCTTGCTGCCATACCGCGTGGTATATATATGATTGTTACGACATTCTGAAGATCGTGTTGTCATCCCGTTTTGCTTCCACATTAGCCTTTCGATGCTTTTATATAATTTTACTTCCTATTTTATTCGAGTATTTAAAAGACGGAATTTGACACATCTATCACACTGATATGCCGGTATATGTTGCTTTATACTTTGAGTTGGTTCAGTAATGATATAACATCGCTTTTGTACTATAAAATTTTTCGAAAATTTGTATCTCCACAACATCATCAAATGGCAGACTTAACGAAATCTTAAGCGCGAAATATTTCGATAAATAGCCCTTAACTACCTTAACAACTCTATACACATATTCGTACAAGCTCCGAAACAATGGGTTTGACTAGTGTACGGATCCAAAACTAATTTAAGATAATTTATTAAAGGTGGAATGGAATAATAAGGCCATGGCCCTAAATGATAAACTGTTTCATTGAATTCACGAGTTTATTTAAAAACACTTAGTCGAACCATACACTGATTTCTGTATCTGTATAGCTACAAGCTTTTTGTTAAATGAAAAATTCTTCAGTTATAAACTTGTGACAAATGTTAACTATTTAAAGGTAAACGATGTATTAGCCGATATTAATTTCAAACATGATATAAGGTCATCAAATGAGCTTTCTGATACAGACAATATAATTCAATTTCACGATTTCATAAGTATACTTTTCAGAAGATGAAGTGGTAAATGCTGGAACGTACAACTTATAGTTAATATATTGTCTTTTCATAGAGTTACACAAATGCTAACTTAGTATAATATGATATGTAGTTGGTTTAATCAGAACAACTGGTTTGGTGAAAGAACTTTTTTATATATAATACTCCTTTGAAGATAGTCGAGAATGACATTACTAACGTGGTGCAATTTCTAGTCTTACCTTAACAGCTTAATTTGTACTATGTCAAGAACATTTACATTTGATCTATCAGCGAAAGCTTAATAAAACTAAATTTAACGATCCTGACATTTTATTAAACAGTTAACGTTGCGCAAATAGTTCAACTTGATCCATCGAGCGTTAATCTATAGCGGTCCAGTATATGGTTCTTACAGTTCTACCATTTACTTAAATAATTTCCATCAGATCTTCTTCATTCAAAAAGCATTGAACCGTTTATTAATCGATGTATGAACTTGCATATATGGCATCAAAGCTATACCAATTTATGAAGTTAAAGTTATAAATTGTTGAAATTCATATTAAGAATTTCTCTTATGTGTGACTTATTCCTCTTTTAAATTCAATCAAATTAAAATTTGATATTTTAAGTTCAAAAATATTCCTTATAGAAGAATTTATATTTTTTGACATACAACTGATGTTTGTGTTACAGTACAGAATTTTAATCATTGACAGATTTTGGTTAAAATGTTATGGTTCTATGTTGAATGTTCATATATAACGTAGAATATAATACACAACCACATAATTTTTCATTGCGTATTTAGAACTCTAAAGTTCTACTCTACTTCATCAAAAGCTTCTGTTGTATCCAATGAAATTGCAAGTACAACAACAATGCGATATACACATATACATTCAAATTAAATTTAAAATTCGTAGAATTCCAACTGATTCATTGTATTCCATTTCCATTTTGTATAAATTATGGTTGCCTATTGATGTTTCATAATTGTATTTTGCTCAAAATTTAATAAAAGCTCTTTTCTGCATTTTCGGGTAAAGATACTAGCTATTTTGACAGTTTTTAAATGCAGACCTAGTCTGCAGTATCTTAACTGGAACCATGGTGTTTTTTAAGAGAGCTTTTATACTATACAATGATATTTTGTTCTCGTTCTATCTTTTGTATCAGTTTTCCGAGCTTTAAACCTCTTAACTGCATTTACGTCTATTGATACTATTTATTTTACAATTATAAAAAGTATGCTTGATCAGCCATTCTTAAAAATCAGTATCATGGTAGTGTGCCGACTTCTTAGAGAACTGTTAGATAATACAATAATTAAAGGATCCCGTTCTATCATTTATAAAAGCGGGTTTTCGTCTATTGATGCTATTGATTTTGACAGTTTTAAAATGCGGTCCAAGTTAGCCATCGTTCCATATCTTAATTGCATTTTCCATACTTATCCCATTTACAGCTGAAAAGTTTTTTCTGTGTTTTCGTCTATATTGACGATTTTGTAGTTTTAAAATGAGTGCCTGGTCAGTCACTTAGTTTAATATCAATATCTTCGTAGTCTGACATTTTTAAGAGAAATTCCAGACTATGAACTGAATTTTTTCTCGCTCCCTGTCGACACTTAAGAGAGCTTTAAGAACACACAATTATAGTTTGTTCTCATTTTATCAATGTATTTACTGTATTTACTGTACTTGACTGTATTTTTGAATATATTTATCCTGTTTACGGATGGAAAGCTCTTTTTTGGGTTTCGTCTATATTAATAATTTTATGGTTTTGAAATGCGTGTCTCGTCAACCATAATTTAATATATTGGTACCTTGACAACATTGCAGAGAACTTTTACACTATATAACGATATTTTGTTCTAATTCTACCATTTCTAACAATTTTTGGAAAGGTTTTATCTAAAAATTTTTTATAGGAGACTGATAACTTTTAAAATACTTTTGATCTATATAATGTTCTAGTTCTATCGTTTCTAAAAGTTTCTTGAATTTTAAAGGTTTTATCTGCATTTTATTGGTACCCAGTCTAAGAGAGCTTTTAGACTGCCCAATTACATTCTTCTCGTTCTTTCATTTCTATCAGTTTTCCGAATCTAAACTCTCTTATCTGCATTTTGTTGGTAGACTGACGCCAGCTAAGTGAGCTTTTAAATTGTCAACGGGAGACAGTAATAGTGAACTGGCAAGTGCAAATACAAATTACGTGCCGAATGCTAATGTGATATACGAGTATACCTCATCGATATACTATCGATACATAAAATAAGCGAAGAAAATGCACAAAACACAACAGATTGATAAATCGTGCGCTATGAAATTTCATACCATTAATTTATAAAACCACCAGTCTCTTAATAAATCTTTATTATACCGACTAATGATAAGCATTAAACGAGCGATTATCTCACCACAAGCCATTTGAATATAATATATAAAGACAATGTATATCTATATGTAAAGATTAACTTAATATACTTAACAACAATTTTTATGATTGTTTATAAACGAATGCATAACTAAACTTATGTATATATTAATTACAACAAAATAAAGAATTTGTAATACATATATTTTTATGCTACCATTTATGCCGCAATTACGTGATAATTTGTAAATTTTGCTTTCGTTTGTGAATAGCTTATGGTAGTACTCGCACTATAATAATATAAATTATAATTAATTGTTGTTAGTTTTCATTTTAAAAATTCTAATTTAAGAATTTATCTTGTGTCTGTGTGTGTGTGCACGCTTTCCGCTTGAATTATTTTAGAATTAATATTTTAATGGTATATCTGCCATCCACTACTGTATAGTGAAACAAAATCCGTACCACATTTTGATAAGTTATATGATTTGAAAATGTCACGAAATGTCATATATCGTTACACATAGTGTTTGATTAAATTAAACATTTGTTCTCGATCGTACGTCATAACAATATATATATATATATATATATATATATATATATATCTATATATATATATATATATATATATATATATATATATATTTATATATATATATATATATATATATATATATATATATATATATATATATATATATATATATATATATATTTATATATATATATATATATATATATATATATATATATTTATATATATATATATAAATATATATATATATATATATATATATATATATATATATATATATATATATATATATATATATATATGTATATATATATATATATATATATATATATATATATATATATATATATATATATATATATATATATATTATATAAAAATACTGATGACATGTATAATTAAAAAATTAATGTCGCCAATAAATTATATAGGTAGTTTGATAATTAATTTCGGCTTTTTTTAATTTGGTAGCAAAATAAATTAGACAACGTCCAAAATTACTTTATACTATTTGATTATTTGCAAATTGTAAATTAGTCTACCTTGACAATATATATAATATAATATGTGTTTAAACAATAAAATAATATAAATAATTTATTATTTATTTAAATTAAGACATAAATATCAAAATTGTAGCGTCATATTCTTTCTTTGTCGCAACGTGTGCGCGAAATTATTTTAATTATAATACTTCGATATGATTTTAAATGGTGGTTCGAGTAGTCACTAACCAAATACAATTTTAGTGTCATATATATATAAAATAGATTTTGTTCAAGGTTACCGAACAAATGGGGTTTCTGATTTCGATCGGTGTTATGAATGAACAGATCTATGATTTCCTGTTGGAGTGCAAAATGAATGTGGTCCCCATTTTCCATGGGTTATCCGTAAATCTAGAGCCTTGAGCCGGAACCCGATAGCAAAGATAGCAATAGAAATAGATTCAGATTGTTCAATGTTACTGGTAATTTGACCACACATATCGTCGTATATAGTAGTGGCGAGGTATTGTTATGGATTAAATGTCGGTGAATTAAACCTTCTGCTCCATGACCTAAAATCGTGATATGAAATATGATTCGACCAATAAATTCTGCATTCTAATAGGGACTAAAACGCGAGTTCATCCACATGACCGATTATGACCGGCATCTTGATACACCGCAGCTTTATCCAAATAAAGTAATTTGATTTTTTAACACACGCAATACTATTTAAACAGTATTTAGGCATTCTGGGATGGTAGGGTAGTTGAAGCTTATTTACTCAAAATTGACACCAGGAATGCTGTGCGAACGATGAACGTTAACATGATCACTCCCTGTTTTAATACTTGGCTTACAATTGGCTTATCTACTTTTTATTCATCACTTCGTGTTTAGGTAAAAATGGTTAGATAAATAATTAATGAGAACTATATGGGACTATGTGGCAGCCTATTTAAATTATAAACTTAGACAACAGATTTTGCTTCGTAAAAAGCTTTATTAACAGTATACGCTACATGCTCGTATCAGAACAAATTTAACCATCGGGTTATAGATAATTTGTTGAAAATCATCATATTTTTGATCGATCGATTGATCACATTTTGGAACCAAATAACAATATATACAGAAACTGAAATCTTTGTTCCATTAAAAATTTTACTTATTCGAAATTTAAACTTAAACGAGGCTTAAAAAAGTATCTCAGTATAAAAGTACTTTACTATATATAAAGCATTTGTCCCATTCTTGAATTAATTATTCAGGAGCGGTTCAAATGATTTGTTTTATACTATATAGGCGCAGTTAAATACTTTATCAGAAGTATTGCCGTTCAACAACACGATTTATTGTTTTAGTCCGGATTGAATTATAATTTAAGACCGGATTAAATCATAATTTGAGCCCTAGATGAGTGAAGCCCCGGATCACAGTCGATTTTTGCTATAGACTGATAACCTGTATATAAAGTCTTGCTACATCCGTTTTTCACATCTCTAGATATACCTTGTCAACGAGCGTGTTTACATTTTACCACCAGAACGTTAACAAGATATCTCCGACAACTGATAATTGTTTATCTACTTATAGATAAACCAGACGTGAACCTGCGTTTAAATTTCCAGAAAGTTAACTTACCAGAAACTATCAATTTCACTCAATAGCATTATTTAGCAGGATGAACTAAACCAAACCATAACGTACATATGAGTGGGAAAATTTATAAGCAGACTATCAAAACGTTTGGGAATCGTCAACCTGAAAAAAAAGAAGTACAAAGATTTCAATCTTGTCTCGATGATAAAGGAATATCCTTTAAGACCTCGAGCACATATGATATAAAAACGTATCCTTCGAGCTATTGCTACATTTATATGGTGATGGAGATGCTACTGATAATACACCATGAACAATTTGGAAAGCATTAAGACCCGAATGAGTTCGGTGAAACCGTTAAATACTCAAACAATCTCATTAAATGGTGAAAACAACACCGGTGTTTAAAACTCGCGAGAAGGAGCTGACATATCATTCAGAAGAATATCATCGCTGCCATAAAGTAGCTATTAACGTAACATGGTTCACAGTAAAAAATAAATTGAATTTTCAATACAAATTTTGGTAACTTTGTAGCGTAAATTTAAAAATGGTCTATAATAAAGCAATATAATGGTATTTTTACACACATTCTTGTGTAAAATATATTATTCTTGTATTATTCAACAGGACTTTAAAATTGGAAGATATTTACAGTAAAATTACATACATATTCTATTATTATTCCAATTTTTTTTAAATTTGAGAGAAATGAATGTAACCAAGAACTATTGCATGTAAGATTTTGTGAATTCCGTAAGTTTACAAACCAAAACCGCAATAAATTGATTTTATTCGTCGCGATATACTTTGCTAATCTATTAGAACGTTATTATATATAAAGTATTATTATCTAATCCAACATCTGATTTGTCGGATATCTCAAGGGCCTAAAATAATAATCGTGGTCGGAGAGAAATGTCTGAATCACCGTTTTGTAGGTTTGGCTGAGCATTGTGGAAGCTCTATGCCTGCCATATTCACATTAGTATTTTCATGCAAAATCATTTTTAGGGTTTGATTGATTAACGCAATAGTTAAGGTAAAATTGTACGTTTTGTAATGTACAAATTTTCGAAGTTTATAATATAACAGGGGTTTAATGCTAAATTACATTCTTTAAACCATAAATCTGCAAACTTCCTGCAAAATTATAAGTTTTGTTATTTAAATATGACATGATCTTGCTAGCAAATTTATGATTTAAAGTATTTAATTTTAATAATTATTTTTTATTTGTATGTAAATGTAATTTTACGTGATAAAGCTTGGCAATTTTGCCCACAAGTAAATTCAAGTAATATTCAACCGAAATTTTTTACTGTGTTTATTTCCATAGAAAAACACTGCTATAGTTGACACAGAATCAATTATGATTTTAGCAATGTTTTTGACTCAACCAACCATGAAGGACACTGGCTTTGTCAATTGGATCTCATCTAACTTACAACTGGAAGACGAATTTGATGAAACTACATCGTATGTCATAATCTACATTATTTAAAAATATTAACCAAATTGCGTTGATTTTTACAAACTCACTGTGATGAAAAACAGTGTCCGTACAACAAGAAAGCAGATAGATGACTTTTTTTTAGTGAGAGAGAGTCAAGTGAAAATCTGCGATTACGAAAAACGAAGAGAACCCACAGGTGAAGTGGAGATTAGTTGCTTCATCGGATTATTCCTAATAATTATAGAATCGGCAATTTATTTCAGATATACGATTTGATTTTATTTAATTTAATGTTAGCACTCATTCAGTTTGATGCTAAAACAACACATCTAGCCGGAAGAATCTGATAAAATGGTGAATTTCTCGAGATTTGGAACACAATAAGAATCAATTGAAACAATATGTCCCAGGTGAAAATTGGACTATCGACGACCAGTTCCTTCCGCAAAGGTGAAGATTTGTTCAGGCAGTACATGCCATCATAACCAGACGAGTAATATTTAGTGTCTGCGACAGTCCTATTCCCTAGGAAAAAGGGCATGTGTGAGCAGTTCACTAGAAATAAAACGTCGTTCAAATTTTTTTGAGATGTTCAAGATACATACATAGTTATATTGTATTTCAACGACATCAACAATGACCTACAGAAACGTGTTAGGGTTATGTAAAAACATGAGTTTAGTGAGTTACGATGCGCTATGATACGATGAAGTTGTATTCCAACTTTACGTATAAGGAGGAGTAGATATATAGAACCCATTGTGTTATCCTTTTTCTTCAAAAAAGACTAACTTCTTAATCGATCATCCATGGGACAGTTTTTCAATTTTTTCGAAGTAAATTATTTCACTGAAATAATCAAACTTAATATTGGCATTGATTACTGCTTTTATCCAGCTCAGTTCAAAAAAATTACTATAAAACTATAGGCAAAGTAAATAAACAGCTTGACAAGGACTGTAGACAAAATGTATATGTCTGCTAAAATTAATTGGAATATGGTAAATAATCTGACAGACTTGTATGAATCAATGTAAGTAAAATGACTATTAACAAAGTGATTAAACAGAGTGTGCTAATGGCTTAAAAATTATATACGGACCTAACCTCATCTCTACTGAGACGAATGGTATTGCTCACAGTTTCATACAGAGAATCGAACTCGAAACACGAGCGTCCTTTAAATATCTCGAAGCCACCTAGCTACCACCGAGGACAAAATTTAATCTTGCTTGTAAGTCAGCAACTATTCAAATGACCCCGCACTTATAAAAAATTGATCTGCTATAGACTACTAGCTATAATCAACCGTGAGGTTATCAGATTTCTGGTTTTTCCATTACTGTCCATATATAGTCAAACGAAGAAACCAGTGAGATTACCGAAAAGCCTATTGAGCACTTAAACAACATTAATTGAACATCACTTTAGACCAATTAACACCGACCAGCTCAAGTGTCTACGGGATGTAACTCAGATTTAATTCATCAACAATGAAACGGACACCGAAATAATTATACACAACGTGTGTTCTAATGTTATAAACATATCCGAATGTTAGACTAAGACCGACATACTGTACACAACCAGATTTAAGAGACAAAAAAACATAAAAAAAAAAATTTATGTGTATTTTACTACTTTTTTACGAGCAATTTTACGAGCTTTAAAACGTTTTTATGAGTATTATTTGGTGTTGCCGTTTAAGTTGAATTGAATTGGTTGAAATATTTGGTTTTGACTATAAACATTATATTTTTGTAAACAAACCATTTATTTATATTTAATTTATTGTTATTATTTCGGAATTGTTTGTTTATATATATCTACGACTATATGAGATGTAGCGATGATATGAGTAATGGGGTTGAGTTTGAATGACTTCAACCTTTTTTATACCCAAAAGTGAGACACTGGTTACAATTTTAATGTTTTTTTAATGCCATAATCTGTATTTTCCTAATATACAAACCATAAAAAGGCCATAAAAATTTTTTTTTTTCGTTTGTTTGTTTATATATGTTTTATTCATTTCAAACACCAATCCAAAAGTGGATATACACAAATTATTTATGTATATACACTTGTAGTGTATAGAGTGCGCCATATAGTGTGTAATAATTTTTTTTGGTGTAATTTTTGTTGAAAGTCTTATATTTTTTTATTATTTATTTATTGAGTGTTTTACAGTATGTTTTATGCGTTTTTTATTATATCTTTTATGTATATATATACATAGGATATTATGTTTTATGTTATGTTGTTTATTATCATTAATTTTATTACTTATTACACATAAAATATAATGATCAATTTGTTGATCGTAAAATGTGTACTTTTATTTGATTTAAATTTGATCGTTAAACTCACTTTTATGTTTTACTGTGGGAATAAATTGAATTAGATTTATATAGTACATGCTCAAGTGTTCGATGGATTCATGCCGTGATTGGTATATAGGTACTTATTGAGTAAGTTTTCGTAGGACTAATAATCCTTTCATAAGAGCCATTAAGTGAACTTTTGAAATTCCCGAGATTTTCCATCTTGAGTACCAGCAGTAAGACTTAACCAGATAAAACTTTTGAGCTTGCATGACTTTAACCGCTCACTGACCAAATGAATTCCGATATGAGGAGGTTGAAAACGAGATATCTCATCATCTGAGTACGATCAGTGGGATGAATGAACATCTTTACGGACCCTCTGTTAAAATGCAGAATTCATGAACCGAGCCAGCTTCTATGTCAGTATTAAAGACATGGCACTGTTGAATATGATAATAATGCTGAAGAGCTGTTATCGATACAGCTAATAATGAATGGGAGAACTTGAACTCTACAGAGTGGCATTGATTGACAGCTAGGGCGCTGAATCAACCAGCCGATTAAGACGTTTGTCTTATATGAAATATATGGCATCTTGTATGTGATCTGCAGTATTCGTTCGCTAGGCCGGTTTCGGTCTGATGACGTTATTGATTCGTTGTGTCATTGAAAAGATCAAATCCATCTCATCAGGCATATGCGACCGGACTTTATGTTTGTTGCAATTTCGTTGTGTGGCTATGTTGCAACAGTTCTCTATTTTGTTAATACTTCACTATTATTATAGTATTCGTGAACGCCACAGAACTATAATAATATGCTAAAGGTTCTATATACTTACATAAATTGGACCTGAAGGGAACACTTCGATTTGGAGACAGCAGAGACATAGAAGACCAAAAACGGTTATATAAAGTTTGCTATCACAACTCTCCAGAGATTTCAGAATTGTTGTGACCATATACAATCAAGCTTAAAATAATACGTGGTATTTTACGTTAAACTGCCAACTGTATACTACAAAACTAGAACGCAATATTTTAAGCTGCCCAGTTTCTTAGCAAAACTATAGTGTATGGTTAGTATAATATATAATCAAAGGTATCTTTACTGGAAACCTAGAATTTATTTGATCAGTTTCAATTTAACCGGTTAGAGTTTCAGATTGAATTTTTTAGCAAGATGTGTTATTCAGTAATTGCTTTGGATTTATGCAGTATACATTCAAGTGTTCGATAAATTCATGCAGTATTTAAAACGTAATTATTCAGTAATAGTCATCTGGTTATCGTCTGATACAGACAATATTTCGGTTTTTTTAGGCACTACAATCCTTGCTTATCGAGAGCCACATTTAGTGAACTTAAATTAAAATAGAGATCTTAAATACCAGCTGTAGAGTCAAAGTTTCTTATGTATACTTAACCAGATTAAACTTTTGAGCTTTCATGACTATAATCGCTGACCGATCAAATCAATCCCGATAGGGGCAAGGTGAAAACGAGATCTCACATCATCTGGTTATATGATCAGTGGTTTGAAATGGACACATAATTCATGTCGGTATAATAGCCATGGAGCTTTATAAAATATGCAAATGGTTTATACTTACATATATCGGAAATATTCGTACGTCCTCGATTAGTTCGTAATGACTTACAGTATAGACATACAAGACTAAAAACGCTGATGTACAGTTCGGTGTTTCAACTCTCAAGCTTAAAATGATAGATGGTATTTCAACAGAACAAGAACGTTTTGCTTTAAGTTTCACATTTTCTTGCCAATACTAAAACTTTTAAGCCTGTTTAGTAAGCATGTAATTAATACGAGCTTTACTGGAAGCTTTGAATTTATTTGACAAGTTTATTCGGTACTGCTTATCAGTTTTGGGTTATTTAACTTTAAAAAGAGAATTGAATTCGGTGTATCTAATTAGAATAATAAGACTCAATCCTGGTAGAGTTTCAAGACCACCTATATATCCACATATACATGCCCTCCGAAGATATTCCGACCAAAATTAATTTCCATGTTCTTTTTAATGTTGTGCGATACAGCCATTTATTTGAGTAGAGCCGTTCTGATGGATCACAAGATATCACAGAACGGTGGTGGAGCACGTGTCTTCATAAGTTGGACCACATATTGGCTTAATGTTCCAGGTATTTAATCTAACTAATGATCCCTACTTTGGTCGATTAAACCAATAAGCTTCTAGCACTCAGCAAACCTGAGTTGAGCTTTTTCCACTAGCTTTCTTTCGCACCACATTTACTTAAGAACTTAAGATGCCACATTTTGATAGTGGCAATATTTGCTGGTCTCAAATAAAATTTGTGGAACGTGCCATGTGTCAAAACGCAACTATTTATTGGGATCATTAAAAGCCTCTTTATAGATTGGAGGGCTTACATCCAGGAAACATAGCTTAAAATATCTCTTAGATCATGCTTCTCTCAGATTAATGCCTACTATTCTCTAATCCATACGGCATCTATTTGCTATCACAACTCTGAAGAGATATCAGAATTGATGTGAATATACAATTAAACTGCTTAAAATAATAAATACTATTTAACATTGAACTACCAACAATTTTTATCACCTTTACAAGCGTGGTTATAGTATGTATGAGAGGTGATAGCGTGGTTATAGTATCAAGTCTTGAAATTACTAACCTCAGTTTCAGTTTATCCGATTGTTTAAACCTTTAATTGCTTTTGATGTATTTTATTTATTTGTAGCCAATAAGATATTATTGTGGTCAGGTTGATGTTTTGGAGGAAGATAAGCACTAGACTTGCTTCTTGTACTGACAATCTAGTCAAAAGAAAAAAATCCAGAAGAGTGGAAAAAGGCTGTTACCTGTCCACTACATAAAAAGGAGATCGATTAAACGTCAACAACGTACAGAAGTATAGCTTTGTTGAACACAGGATACAAGGGTTTGGCCAACGAAGTAGCGACAAAGTTATTTAACATAAAGCAAGAGATTCTTGATCGATTGCCAATGCGGTTAACGTCCAAACAGATTAATGGCGTGATTTCAAAATATTTTGAATTTAGTATTCCCTGATCAGGAATAGTGCCGAGAAGAATCAACCAGAAAACTATAAGATATAGTGTGCGAAAGGGTCAAATGGACGATTTGAATGGCGACAAGGATAGAAGTCATGGACACTCTATGGAGATGAAAATCACCGTGGCAGAAATGCATGCGATAGTGATTTATGCAAATGCTGGCCTAACCAAAGTCCTAAATAGTGAAAAGATTTATGTTCAATCGGGTAGTAAGACTACTTTGAACCCTGCAGACACTCTGGTTAAATACCTGCGACACAAAGTTTCTTTGGGACTATTTAAACCAGATAAAGCAACCATGAACATGATAACTGTTAAATGGTTTCCAGGGCGTATTGGAATTAAGGAAAATGTGGCAATCGACGGCCTAGTTCTTGCTGAAGTGACTCAGCTGTTAATTGGATCAGAACCGTTAAGAGTGGTTGGATAAAGAAAGATCAGAGCACTAGGAGTCTTCAAGATCAACCACATATTGGCACAACATTCCAGGCATAAGACAAACTAAACGAATGATCTCTTCTGTGGTCGATAAATCTAAACTCTAACACTCAGCAAACTCTATAGCTAAGGCTATTGAGTGGCGGTCACATTGGCTAAAGATACATTATTCAAAAATGGGGCTGTTTTTGTCCAATAAAGTGTCCGTTTTTGCGAGTGAAATCGTAATTGCGAGTGAAATTTCAGTAGTATAAAATCGGTGGAAATTGTCATGTGCCAAGGAGCAGCTATACCGTCCACCTTCATCAGTACGATGTTGGAGGCAAAACAATCAGTCCGAATGGATTGATACCGGCAAAGATTATAGTCGGGTTCAGTAAAAGTTTGAATATAGATTGGACGGCTGGGGTCTAGCGGAACACAGCAGAAAAAAATTACTAAGTTCAGTATGCGCAGAGACTCAACTATATTAGTCCTTGTTAATAATAGTTATAATTTGTAAAATAAGCTTGGTTTCATATATATTTTTATCCTCGATTAATGATTTGAATCTCGAATACAATATATATTATTCTCCCTTTAGATTCCAGTGACTATACATACATTAAGAGAACGAATTAATCTCTCATCATTCCTCTATTGGCTATTAAGGAACCACATTTACAAGCTTTTATAGGTTCCACCCTAAACTACAAAAATTGAAAGTTTCATCCAGTCTATGACTACTAAAAGACGTCTATGCCTCCAAGATCCTCATTTCATCCTCTTTTAGAGACACAACTTCAAGTTGAGTTTGCTAACGATCCGGTATGATTTATTGTACTTATAGAGGAGGCAAGTGGTTTCAGACGCATCAGAACTAAAATAACTATCTGAGATAATTCTGCTTGATCCTCAAATCTCAATTAGGTTACTAATCTGTTAAGCTTGGATGAAAAATCTGGAACTTATACCAGGTTATAGAGCACCAGTCTTTAACAAATTGTCATTAAAATCAAAATTTGTGTTTCAGCTTATGGTCTCAATGTTTTCGACCCCTGGAGTTAAACTGTATACTAAATGAGGTGCTAATACCTACAACAATCGACCTCACACATATGTGGTCGTTTAAGTCGAATAAATTAGGATTTAATTGAATATCGTAGCTATACAATTGAGATGATATATAAAAAAAACGCCATCTCGGTCATAAAACTCAATCATAAAATTGAATTAAAATCTCTCAACTTATTACCACATTTAATTTGTGCCATAAAAAAATTTATTACACAATTTTATATATTAAATACGTTTTTATATTTTGATTGACAGACATGTCTCGAAGTGTCATGTGTCTGGGTTTTTATTTGTTTATTTGTATATTTTTACGATGTTGAATCACTAAAACATGATTGAGGGAATCCCTCATAAATTTTTTTTTTTTTTATCATAAAATTGTTTGTCTTGTGCCCCGTTTATATACTTATGTGTACTCGTGTAATAATTTAATTTTATTTTATGATTATTTGATCGTAAAATAAGACAGCATATATATGTTTGTATAGAGAAGAAAAATCTTCGAGATTGAAACCGTAAAATAGAACAAGGTCATGATAATCATTTTCCTTTTTTTTTACGAGCGTTTTGATTTTTTATGACTTTTTTTGTGACTCTCGAGACACCGAGAATCTCGAATTCGAAAAAACTCTTTACGGATGGTATTGTGAATCGAAAAATGTTGTTTGTATACAATATATACACTTAAGAAAAGTGAAACGCTTACATGCATGATTATTTGTGTTTCAGATATATAAGTGAAAGTGTATTTGGGTCTCGTTATATTGTTTGGTATTTTGAGAGGATTCGTTTTTTGTTACTTTTACTGCTGTGGATATAAAAATGAATTTTTATGACTTTTTAAGTGGTTGATTATGTAGTTTTTAGGAATCTGTTCTAGTCGATTTAATTTGTTTTGATCTGCGCGCTTCTGTTTATAAATTTGGTTGTTGGTTAATAAATGTCGTCTGTTCTACCTTTAGATTATAAATTAACAACTTTATTAGCTTATATATAGTTGCGAGTTGATTACGTCGAATTTCCTTCGTGGGTAAGTATTTCATTTTTGGCAGCTGCGTGAAAATACTTTTTTTCGCTTATGTCTGTATTCTATAGTGATTCGTAAGTTATGATCTTTAGACACGGATTCTATAATATAAATTAAGGAACAGATTTGTTTATTTTGTATCTATAGGATGACCGGTGTTTTGAATCGTTTAAACCATACATAATATACACTGGATAGCTTGGTACTATTTATAATATATTATTGTGCCAGCTAATGCCTTATTTTTTCAAATTATAACTCAAATTTGTCGCCGGTTCGATTCCCACCGTTGGCCAAGAATTAACATGCAACCGGATGACATAAAAACACGTTTGTGTGTAAAAACATTCGTTGGGCTGATCACCTCCAATGTGCACCTATCGTTAAAATTGGTTCGTAAGGTCTCAGTTGAGAGGCGGTAAGGGCCGTTTACGGCCTCTAAGCAATAGATTATTTTATTTTTTATAACTCAAATTAAGGTGTCGGTAGAGGTGTGTCGGTAGAGGTCGTCGTGAAGCATTTTCTCGGCCGGTAATAGTGAAACTGCTGGAAAATATTGAGCTGTTGAGACAAGCTAGAGATGTGAAAAATCGAAATGTGTATGCGTCGCTCAACTGAGAATATTGCTGCTGTAGCCCTCATAAATTAGACTTTTTTCTTTGAAGCCATGTGAAAGATAAGGTCTATTCATGAGAATAAAGATGGAATTCATGAGGTTATCGAGGACATACAGCCACAGATGTGCGAATTGGTGCGAAAAAAATTTTATGAGAACGATATGGTGCTGCAAGCGTAGTCCTGGCGACTATGTCCTTTTTCAAATGTTATTGGCATACCTTTAGCTTAGCAACGAAATAAACATTCATTGATTTCTCTTTAAAATTTCTGGTTTTTTTAAATATCAAAATGAAACCACATATTGAAAACCCCTTTAATCATATCGTAATAATGTCAAAAGTAGCCAATCAAAAGTGAGGCAAAAATTCGTCTGGTTTGGATATCACGCCGAATATAAAATATAATAAAGGTAATGACATGGTTGCATGTGAAATTTCTTCAGAATACAGACTTCAGTTGAAAATAAGGGTGTACCTTACCAGAACTGTTTGAGAAAACTCTATTTTGAATGTTTGGAGTATATATAGAATCGTGCAAGATCACTTGCATTTAAGAAAGCTGCTCACAAGTTGGGTGTTTATAATTATATAACAAACAAATGATAGATACGATATGTTTTAACGCATAAGGCAGTTGTTATAATCTGGTTTACTCTCTCGTAATCTAAGACGACGTGGTAACTACATGACTTAAGCATTGGCATACTTGCATTCAATTATTTCTACAAGAGAGTCAATTGTAAAATGTTTCAACGTGTTATATACGTGTTAATAGACGTTTGAAGTTATTAGTTATGCTGTATTTGGATATGTTTCCCTACCTCCCAATCCATCACTTCCAAATGCGAGAGGTTTTATATATGTGTGACAAACAAATAATTTCAATTAAATTTTATCAGCCAACAATGAATGTGGATTAATTTGAAAATACTGAAAACGAAGACACATCATGGGAAAATTGAAGTTAGGAAATGGTTTGGCAACAACGATGTGAACATTACTCAAACGAACGCTCTCTTAAGATGGGACATTTTATGATTCAAAAAATTATAAAAGTTCAAAAACAAACATGGTAGCAAGTGCATCGAACGGACGATGCATCTATGTTTTGGTAAAACAGTGATTATAAGCTTTGTGCCTTGCAACAAAATTGAATATCTCTATGAGTTGGGCAATCTAATTTAATGATTTATTTATTAAATTTTTTGTCCAATCAGAGCTCGATAAGAGCAACCAAGTAAATTCTCCAGATGATCACCTGAGCTTCATCGAAATGCTTAGTAACTGGTTTAAAAATATTCTCTGAGTATATTTCAATCGGTCAAATATCTCTTATTGACTTGTAAGACAGTTTATAAAATTGTGTACTCGATTAGAAATCTTGTATAATGTTTGAACAGATATAAGACGGAAGGAATTAAATCTGGCAAATAAAATATAAGAATGTGTCCGCACTAAAGTTAAGATGTCTTATGGACAAGCCCACAATATTTTAAGTACAATACGGCCCAATATAAATATACGAGTGTTGGCAACTTAAAATCTGCTCCGGTCAGCACTAATAGATATGTTGATATCACACAAAGTGCTTCTGAAAAGATCGAAACACTTTCTAGAGCTTGGCCAACAAAAAAGTGCCTAAAAACTAGTCAAAACAAATAAACTAATGAAACTGATTGAACAACGCTTATTTTTAAGTAGAACCGCATGTCTGTACCCGATTTCATTCAAATCGGAGACTAGAAATTTCTATGTCAAAAAAAACAGATAGACTAACCACTGTCTGTATTTTCTAAAACTTTCAAAAATGGTTGATATCGATTAATATATCCATAAAAAACATATAAGTACTAGACATCCATTGCTATAGCTCAACGTTTTGAGACTGACGATATTGATTGAGCTCAAATAAATAGATATGAATGCAGTCCTGAGAATATTCAATAATAAAAAGCTTTTGTAACTGAGTTAGAACAATCGTTCTTCGGTATGTTTAACAGTTCCAACATGGATTAATGCAAAAAATTATGGAAAAGTTAATCCTGTTTCCAACAAGACTAGAAATATAGGTTATCTTAGTAAAATGTACTCGAACTCAAGGGCCTACAGCGATAGTCTTTGTTTAAACAATTTTCGACGTTAAAGCTCAGTTGGGCGGGAGATAATTATGACCACATTTTTCAACGTCAGATCTCAAATTGAATATGCTGATTTTATCCTGTATTCATTGAGAGTATCCAAGGGAAGTTGTATAGGTTAAACTTAACATTAAAGAATGGATAAAATTTTACAAAGAGCTCACCTGCAACTACAACCGTCTTACTACCGGAAAATTTGAATAATGGCACAGAGCAGAAAAGTTGTTGTCAAAGAATTTTCTTGCTTGTTTGAGATGCTTGACATCAGTTCAACGTTGTTCTGGCCGTATGTGTTATTCCATATGAGTCTGGCATTTTTATCAATTGTCTTACCAATGAAATAATCACATTATAAATGCCTTTCTTACTATCGGCAATGTTTTCATGTTGCAGTTTCTCTCACTTTGATAGAGACCTGTTTCTGGTCTAATGATACATTATTCAAACAATATAAGCTTTACGAATCGAAGTCAAGTCCTATAAAAGACAAAAACTTGGTAATCCTGGCTACTAAAAAATACTCGGCACTTAGTTATGAATATCCATTTTATACAGAAGTTCGTCAGGTCGAAATCAGAAAACGACAAGTTCGAATTATATGCCAAGAAATGAGACAGTCAACTATTTTTCTATTGGTGTCTGTTGCATAAATGTTAGCATATTAGAATTTATCAAGTCCAGTTTTGACCATCTGTTATTTGGTAGGCGCAGTGATAGTTATTTTTTAACCCTAAATTGCAACCGAAATATTAGCCTCTGTAGTACAGTAATAGGTGGCGGACTGTCAAAATGGTACTGATAAAATATTAATAATAAGTTAAGAAACAGCCACGAGACACGTATATATGCCACGTTAGTATTATTTTCAAAATGATTGTATATTGGCCAAAACTCCGATGAAATGATCTGCCGTGATACATGAAATATTTAAGTGGTGAGCAACCATCATATTGTTTGGAATCAGTTGACCTTCTAGTTATTGTAGACAATTGATGAAAAACTTAAACCGTCTTCGATAATGTTCGTATTGCGACTAATGTTTTAATTCTTAAAATAGTATTCAAGTAATCGACAGACAAGTGTATAGTAGTTATGTTAACAGTTACCGATTTATTCTAAGAGACACATAGCAGTAAAAACTCTTCCTATATATCGTATAGAAGACAACCCCTTTGAAATCCTAACAGATGTTCCAACTTATCCATTTATATCCACACTCAGATATACATTTCTTATATACATTTCATATTTAAGTAAAATTCTGTAGAAAAAAACTGTAAAAAACATCAAAAACCATATCTAGAAATTAGAAAGTTATGTACAGTCACCGAGTTGCACCCCAAACATAGACAAAAAAAAAATACTCAAATATTACGTAAGAGATTGAAAACCAAAAACCATCGATAAGGGTTTGAAAGTAATTTTCTTTTTTGTACACTATGTATGCTCGAACAAAGATGGATGAGGAGAAGGCATGATTAGAATTTTACAATGAACTTACTTTTGTTTTCTTCAGTTTTCGCAACAACTATACATCGTCCTAACAATATACTAATTTATGATTTATGACGAGAAAGTTATCTTTATTGTTTTGATAATTTCACGTTTAAATGAGTATATTTTTGATTTATGGGCCTCCGCATCCATATACACTCTCGCCTATTATAAACTTCAATACACGCAGTTGTACACAACAAAAACGTCAGTGTTTCTGTTGTATCAACCTCATACATTTCACGGTTTAAAAACTTAAAAAAAAAAAAATTTGTTCTTTCTTGTCGAAGACGATGATTGTATGTGTCTTGGTATTTCTAATCTTGGAAATGGGACTTGTTTTAGGGCATGTAGAAAAGAAATGGTTCCACTGTTACCTTTATAATACGTTTATATGTATAATAAATAAGCGATGAACAATCTCGATTTGATTTATTTGTTGTTCGTTAATTTATTTCACTTTTTATCGTGTGTTTTATCATAAAAGGCGACAAAATACGTTTTATGGTTCTTTCTATATAGTTTATGTAGAAGATTTATGTATTTCGATATGTCTTGAATTAGTTTTTCTACAACTTATATATAAACCCCTTTGTGGGGGTTGG
Source organism: Tipula lateralis (assembly GCA_963932295.1). Lineage (NCBI taxonomy): Eukaryota > Metazoa > Arthropoda > Insecta > Diptera > Tipulidae > Tipula > Tipula lateralis. The sequence continues at coordinate 15,534,187 of OZ010736.1, forward strand.
CCAGTGGTTTTGTTCAATCAAAACATATAAAGTTTATGGTGTGTCTATATAGAGGACCTCACACACGCAGGTCGATTTTATTCTTCAACGTGTTATATGGATACTGCATCTATGAACATTGTCAAACCTTATAACTGTCATGACAATGAACACTCAACTGTTAGATTTATGTTGTTGGTGAAAACCTGATGTAGCTGTTTCATTCGGAAACCACTTGGAAAATTCAGCGAATATATTCTTGATATTGGTTTGTGAATTAATTCCAAAGTTTATTGCCACACTCAACCTGGATTGTAGGGCACTTCAAAAAATGATAGACAATCCAAAAAAATGTATCTTCATTTGCAAAAATCTTACCTTTGGAAGTTATATTCTTACCTCAGCTAATAGATCAGATTTATCTTTGTCAATCGGCATTCTTTCCAACAATTTTTAATGATTTCAACAAATGGAATGCGATTGAAATAAAGAGATTTCTGGAATGCAATTTCAAATGATTTTATGCTAGGTATTTGGAACAAAAATTTTCGAAAAAAACACGGTGGCGCATGATATCGGATTCGAACTAAATTTTAGTCTTTTTGTTGCCTCCTTTTAGGCTCAATTTTAAGAAACGCATCTCCATCGTTGTACGAGATGTTCCTGTTCTTCAATACTTATACTCAAACCTGATTAATTGTGTCACAGTAAAACATTTTTGAAGACACCGACATAATTAATTGATCAGGTTGCCAGAGTAGTTCAAAATGTGAAACATCAACTAGATGTGTAGTTCAAAATATCCTCAAAAGTTCGAAATACAAATTTATAAAGCTCCTCAAGAAGAACGGTTATGTACTTTTCCCAATATGCTAAGATGTTACATTATGGACACGAACTTGGGTTGGTAGCCCAAACAGTCTAGTGTAAGCGGAGCGTAACGCTTACACTAGACTGAACTTTCTGACGCTTTTGGGGGCTATTGTTTTCAGTTTTTCCTATGTTTTACCGAGTTCTTTCGCTTTGGCTAGCACTTTTCTCTTTCATCACTGGCAATTCGACCATCCTCTTTCTTTTTTGGATTCCATTTCAACGATATAAGTCTTCATTTTTATCTGGCCAAAAGTATTTTATAATTTTTCTTCTCAAGTCTTTGGTTATAAACACCTTTGTAGCTTTCTTGTGATTTTCTGAGTGTGTTTCCATATTTCACACTCATACAACAGAACTGATTTCATAGACGCATTGAATATAAAATATCGTAGCTCTTTTTTCTCGACAGGATGGAGACAATTATTTCAAGTTTGGTTTTACATCTGAATCCTGCGAAATCTTCATCTCGCTTTTGTTGATATGAAGGCGGGTTTGAAATATATTTAGTAGCCAACCTCTTTTCAAGACGACCCGATAAAGACACAAATTGAGGCGTTGAGCAATAAACGTTCGTTTTATACTCTGTTGAGAATGAAGAATATGACTCCATTGTAGTGATAGGAGACCTCGAAACAATCTCGTATACAGCGGCGTTTTGGGCATGACATTTTTTAAAATAGCTTGAAGAAAAACAGATCTTGTTTGGAGGCCATATAAGAGATCTGAACTCTGATATTTTGAAGGAATTGTATTAAATCATGTAGAGTGCTCAACGCGCGTTATATAGCGGAATATTTAACATTGATTAACTATCCCTGATGTCACATAGTTCGAACAACTCGCTTCTTTATGAATGAGGTTGGACTCGTGACGATGAAGTGGTCAATCCTCAGTTCACACATAAATCCAATTGGCATTTATGGGACCTACTAATCCGAAAATGTTGTGTCAGAGATCTGGTATTGTTTCATTCGTTGTTTCCTTAAAATAGCGGGTGCTAAACCGATTTGGAGATATAGCTGTTGGTTAATATGGACAGTACAAATATTTTTTGAAACTTGTTGCAATTTATATGGGACGAACTAAAACAGATGGTCTGAGCTGGAAATCCAATACAAACATCGGAGACCTCAATACTGCGTTGGATGAGAAGTAAGCCCAGGAAACCGTTGTAAGCGGAGAACTGGATGTGAATCGTTGTTTTTTTTTCTTTAATTTTGTGGTAATTTAAAGTGTTATTATCGTCAATTTTGGTTGCGTTTTCATCCAAAAGTCATATAAAAAGGCACTGAATAAATTTTTACGTGGAAACAGGCGCTTTCGATCTATAAATTTGTTGTAGACGATAAATTCGACTTTAATTTAAATATGGCGATTTTCTATCCCAATATTTTTTTAACTATATATTGGCATTGTCGTCAACGACTTTTATCTCATATACAAAAAATTCTCATTCCCTTAGGCATTCTGTTATGACATTTGTATAGTTAACTCTATTTTTAATGGTATCGTCCAACATCAGAGACCACTAGACTGCGTTGGATGAGGAGTTGGATGGGATTCCTCAAATTTTTGTAACCTTAATAAGGTCATAATTCATTATAAAAGCACTGAACCAATCGGGTCTCTAAAAATTCGCCTTTCTTAAAACGCTGACGGTTTGAGTCAAGTACTCGCGAGTGTATGGACAAATGTAACCCCAATTTTGAATATAAACAAATCGATTTCGTTATAAATTATTCATAATAATTTCTTATATATCTTAAGATAAAGTCCCCCCGCATAAAAGAACAACAGAGATAATAATTATTAACCATTAAAATCGATAAGTGATCGCGCGCGCTCCTTTCAATTTTCTCATGACCATAAAAATATTCACACAATAAAAATAATCGTTAAAATCGTAAAATAAAAAATTAAAATTAAAAATCGTTTTTACGATTATTTTTATTGTAATTTGTTAATTTATTTTCATACTTAAATTAATATCATATATATATGTAATCGTATATATGTTATATAAATAAATATTTATAATATTGGTTGGAACTCGGACGACGCGTTTAAATACGAAAACAAAATAAAAAAATTATAATATTTGTAATAAAATATATATTTTATTTATTTAATATATTTATAATATAAAATAAGAAAAAACAAAAGATTCAGGTTTTTATTATAATGACTTTTTAAATTGACAATAGGTTTTCTTACACAATCTTTTAATGTCAATTTTATTTGTTTGAGATAAAGATTCCGCGTGTATGCTGAATTAAAATAAAATCAAAACCAAAAAACAAAAATCTAATAAAAATTGATTTTTATGTTTTCGTTTTTCGAAAATTCGATGGAAAATTTATTAATTAAATTAAAATATTTTAATAAATTTTTTAAGATGCGGTTGTGACATATTACAAGACATAAGATATAGTATTGATCTTTTGGAACGGGTTATTTGTGTTTCGATAGTAGCGATCGACCGTTATAAATACCCACCTTATACTCGTATCAAATGTATCGATCGTAAATTAAATATATTTCATATAATTTATTGGCTAATCACAATGTATGCCGATCGTAAATTTAACTCTCATGTAATTAATCATTAACGCTCGGATGGGCACTTAGAAAAGAAATTGAATTGAAAAAAGGGAGGGATCTTATACATTATATGTATATATAGTTACAAAAATGGTTTATAGTCTTCATTGAGTCAACAAAACGCTCTATTTATTATTGTTTTATATTGATTACATTTATTAATATAAAAATAATACATTATTTAATTGAAATGACACAACTTTTAATTGTTTTTAAATAGTTTGAACCCAGACTGCAGTCTAATTTAAAATGAATAAGCCATGGCCGACCAGATACAATGTGACATCACTGTGATGTTCCGTTTTGAAAATTATTGGCTGTAAATAAATTAAAAATAATATATAAATAAATTAAATATTATAAAAATATATTTATTTAGTTAAGAAAGTTATTAACATATTTGTGATATACTCGTGGATCACTGAACCGACAGACATAGTGCATATTCCATTGCTCTGTGTGAATAACAGCATGATTTTCTCTCCATATACACATATACATATGAAAAAATGTGCACCATAAATGTACAGTACGCAACAAAAAAGCTCACGAATACATAGAATTGTTAGTGTACCGTTTATGTACACGCCCGAGCAACTAAATCCACTCAACCTTTCAATGGTCATATATGTGGTGGATTTTAACACTTTTTTAAAGAGCTTTTTTTTTGGAATATATATTTTGTTAGTGATAGCCACGACTAGATATATATATTTTCGTATTACAAGGTAAACTTTTGCAACTTCATTGAGATTCATTCCAAATTGTTCTAGTTATGTTCAATACCCATCGACAGATACGACCAAAGCAATCGAGTCTGTCCGTGACATCGAAGATGAGATTTTGGTGAGTTTAAATCATCACTTATTTTATTTTCAGTGAGATAGCACGTTAAAATTAGAGTGGCTAAGAGAGCTTACTTTGGTTAAAAAACTATTGGGATAGAAAAACGCCATATTTAAATTAAAGCCAAATCTATCTCCCACAAAAAATTTATATATTTCGAAAGCGTCTACTCACATAATAATTCTGAATGAAAACACAACCAAAATTGACCATTCTAACACTTTAAATTAACAAAAAAACTTCAAACAAAACAAAATCAACGGTTTACAATACGGTGACCTTATTAAGATTTTGACAACGACTTGAACGGCTTACTTCTCATCCAAGGTAGAGACCTCAACTCTGATGTCGAATTAGTATCAAAGTTCCAGCTCGGACTGCCTGTTTGAGTTTGTGCCATAAATGTTCAATTATAGATTTATTTCGAGACTCAGGGCTGGCAATTTTATCGTCTCGAGTCCATAGTCATCCATGAACTGCCGAGTTGTTCGAGCTGTGTAACACCAAGCATTGTCATGACATATCCAAAAATATGATATTGATGAATGAGAATTCACTACTACGGCCTCCATCAAGTACGAAAACAAGATCTGTTTTCCCTTAAGCGATATATATGCCAGTCCTCACCATGCAGAAACTGCTACCGCCCAAAAATGTTTATACACAACAGCAATGCAAAAATTGCTGGTAGACCCGGTAATCATTACCATGGAGACAGAGGATATACGGAGTGAAGAAAAAATTTCCATTGCTCGATTGATATTTTCACTAGCAAATTCGATCCGATCTGTGTGGGGAGTTGCTGTAAATTTCCCTAGTGAGGTTGGTTACTTGAAGCGTTTTCGTACTGTTCATGCTTACTAACAGCTACATTTCAAAATTACGTTAACAGCAGTGAGATGGACAACGATGATAAATTAATCGTCTCTACCAGATGTATTCCAATACCGGCTGATATATGTTGACTTGGATTGAAGGTACCAGTTTCCTGAAACCTTTTGAATACTCTTGAGACTACAGATTGGCTTGTGCAGCTTTTTCTGGAGTAGTGTCCAAGATTTGAAGGAACAACTAATGAAACTTTTTTTTAAATATGGTTGGTTAGTCGATTGAGTTGTTCGGGTTATATGTCCACTATTCCTAGTGAACCTTTGTATATCATATATGTTAAGCACTGTATGGTTTGTGTCAACAGTTTGATCGGTTTTGGCTTAGCACCCTAAATATTTGAATCATGATATTCATTTGGATGTTATGATTTCGAAGCCTTAAACTATTCTATTTAAAATAGTTTCCTACATTAATTCGATTTCCAAGCATAAAAAGACTTAATTTTGTCTAATTTATAGTGTGAACTATTCTTATTGCTGTCAAATAGAGGTCCGTGATTTGCACAATTATATACCGAGTGTTAATAAATATATTTTATATGGATTCTTTTTTGAAGATGGATGTGAAATTCCATCTGATATAGTTTTTCGGCTTAAGTACGGTATGCAATTCTCAAGATTGCAGAAAAAGCAGACTATACACCAATGTGTATAAGAAAAGTCAATGAATAATTCACAAAAAATCCACTAATAAAGAATCTGATTGGTCAAACTACAACCACACATGAGTTCTAACCTAATATAGAATAAAATATACTTTAAGGAAACCGGATTACGAACCTCCAGATGACAACTAGAATTAAACTATATCAACACTCCTATACACTGACTGAGAGAAAACAAAGGAAGTGAATAATTCTGCAACCCGAGAGAAGTAAGCCAAGTCTGTGTATTAATATTAACTTCAATACAGTTCCTAATAATGATTGAGAGCATCATGACAAAAAATTGACACCACATTTCCAAATAGCATTCAATGGAAACCGCACTCGGCACTAGCTCACGACTACGCATAGATAAAATTTGCCTGCTAACCCAAAATTATGCCATCATGCACAAAACAGTACAGAAAACCACTCAAAAAAGTTTGTCTTTAAAGAGGCTGAATCACCAATGGGTGAGCTGAAAACAATAGCCTCGGATAGAGTCAAATATAGTCAAGTCTAGTTGACGCACTATTTGCTTCTAAATTGGGGATATAGACTACCTATTAGAACAGCAATCAGTCTCCCAGACTAGATGCATTTCACGATAAATGTGGATTGTTCCATCTCTAATTGTTCTTCTGTCCCATTGTTGAGAGGTTTACGCGTGATCCAACATGCAATGAATGTTTTTTTTTTAAAATTATAAACGAATAAGCCTGAAGTATTATATCTCTGCTTCAAAATAAAACCATAGAGCTGTACCAAACCTAACATATTGTTGGCTTATATAAATCTCCTCTAAATACAGTAGATTGAATCGAATTGAAAACATACTGTCGAGCAAAAGTCGAAGTTTATACATCGTTCGTTTTGTATATCTAATCTTTACATACATACGAAATGCGGATTGTTGTCTGTTTAAGTCGATTTTGTCGTAAATTTAAAATCGTTTTACAGCTTTCGATTCAGTATGTCGGTTAAAACTCGTCTTCACCTTTTATCCAGATTGTCGGTTAAAACTTAATACCTTATCATCCATATGGCGTATAAATTAGTTTATGATCTGAATTTGGTAATTTTTTTAGCAGGTTTAAATCATCTGGCTTTTTGACCAAACCCCATTTATAAAATTAGGTTATTTACCAATCATCTTGAGCTAGAATTATAAATTGAACTATACTCGTACGTTTTCAAGAAGAGTACATTCGTGAAGAAGGTGATTTAGTTAACAAAGATAGACCTTCAAGTCGAAAGGGGTGATTTCAATAGTGAAGTACCCATTCTAAACCATAATCAATGTTGATATGTTGCGTAGACAGTTCAACAATATAGATGGGTAATTCTAGTCAACCTTATCAAAACTATAAACCAAACTTCTAAGTATCATGTTTTTGTAACAAAGGCGCCCAATAAACACTCTGTTCTATTGGAAACACTCAATAATAACATAGATGTGTTTCTTTCAAACACTTGACAATTATGTGATGCATCCATACCTCAAGTAGCAGATCTAAAATCTAAGATTCGTGATTACATTGTTAGTACTTTGTGATCTCTTCAAAATATTTGTTTGTGCATTAATGGTACGACCACTATGCTGTGAAAAAGACTGGTAGGTTCAATTCAATAAACATGTATGTAACAATGACTAATAGTCCGATCTATAAAGTCATATTCTAATAAAAATTGAGTCGGACAACCAGACCATTAACTCTGTAAATGTCAATAAAACTGTCTTAATAGTAAATAGAAATACATAACAGTAAGGTTATAGTCGAAGTAAATCAATAATTTAGGTGTAAACTGTAACAATTGTATTTACTGCAACATACAAACGATGTTTGATAGAAAATAAAATTCGCAATCAATTAACTTAACATAAAACTCTAGATTCAAACCATGTGCAACGCATAGCAGAAGTACACTAATCGCAAAAAAAAATAAAAAAACACAAAATACCGATAAAACCAACAACAAAAACATAATTTTTATTCACCATAAAACAGACACACAGAAAAATTACCATAAACAGAAACAAAAAAACCAAATCTCAAATGCATTTTTATCTATTCATCTTTGTCCCACACACGTAAAAACTTTGAAAGGTAAAGTCGACATACATAAAAAAAAAGTCTATAAAAAATGCAGTTTAATCCTGACATCTATTAATGAGGAGTGCAAACTTTACATTTTATACCATTTTTAAATGTTTTGCTTTTGTTAAAGTTGGAATGTTAATGCGTGCCAAAGACATAAAATAAACATAAAACTTGTGTCGCGAATTATGTTTTTTCGTTTTGCATCGTTAATTCGTATTGTTTATGGAATTTATTGAATTAAATTGTGTTTTATTTAAATTAAATTATACAAACATTTATTTAATGAACAATATCATAAAAGATTTGATATAATCGTGTGAGTAGTTGTTGTATTATATATAGTTGGTTTACAAACTATTATTGTTATTACTTAATTATATTATTTATTTATTTAATAATTTGATTTATGAAGGTAACGAGCTTTGTTACATTTGTTTTGTTTATTGACAAAGCATCTCATTTGGGAGTTCTTTCATGTATAAACGTTCTCTGATAGCGTAACTGTCGAATGCGAGCTTTTCGCTTGAATTAAGGTTTTTAATGATAAGCAGCAGTTTATTATACTAATAACGCTTACTCAAGCGTATACGACTGAATCAAATCGTTTAAACTGTTTCGTATATTTAAAGTCTAGACATTTGAGTGGACAATTAGTAGATAAATGCAACGTTATGGCGTTATTGAGGTCTAAGTAAACACGTCATACATGACCTGTGACCTTAATCATATTGATTTTTTTGTTAATTTGTATCAATTGTAAAATGGTAGATATTTTATTGCGGTATCGTTGTACTGATTTTAGAAGTAATCAAAACTGCTTGATTGTCAATATCATTCATTTCGATAATTTTGAAAATAAATCTGAACTATTCGAACTATAGCTCATATTATGAAACCTGGAAAATCTCTAGATAATTTACTTAAATTGAAAGCACAGTAATAATTGTTTAATCCGGTTAGTATTGTGTTTCGTTGTAGACTTCGTGTAATTCTTACTTCTCGTCCTATACCTCTCCTGTGACCATATGATGATCTTTACTGATGGATCAGTATGCTGTTATCTGCTTGGTGCCGGGTTAGACATGATAAATCCTAAGATGAAATTTTGATATCCACTTGCACATTGCTTTGAAGACGATTGGGCTCAATACTGTTTCATCGAAACATTAGTTTGGAGACGATAATTGAGTTGAATATCGAAAGAAGCCTAAGGAGCACGATAAATTGCCCCGTATGGTTGCAGCTTCCTTTTTTGTAGGATCTGATCTTTTGTTGCCCTATCCAAAATCTTCTTTAGAACAATAAATCACCAAAGATATATCTTGAATAATAAAAGTATTCTAAAGGGATATTGTTTTTCAATAATCACATTTTCCGAATGAAAATACGGAACAACGCAAACTACGAGCCTCCTTAGGGGAAGGAGAAGACTTATTGTGACTTATAACCCTAGTGTGCTCCTATCCGTCATATTCTTCCCATTACACTGTACCGATTTAGATCACGATTTCTATTTGAGAATCCACTAACGACTTTGACGATACCGAATATCTTGGGCGAATAATTCGAAGAAAAGCATCTTTCAGGACTGAGAGTGTTTGGAAGGTAATGGGCTAATCGAAACTGAGTGACACAAAATTGTTCCAAAATTACACATCTTAAATGAATTGGTGTTAATATGAAATAATGTGTAGTTGTTATTCGACCATACCTAAACATGTAAAAATTATTAATTTCGTGCGATAACAATCAAAAATACATTAATTCAGTTTGTTTATACGCTTCATAAAAATATGTTGTTATACATAAAGTAGTTGTTTTTACATTAAACTATACATATAATATATAATTTACAATATGTATGTAATTATGTTCAATTGTTTAGTCATAATTATTATTCTCATAATTTAAATTACAGTAAAAAGAATTTATGTAAAATTTAGTAAATAATAATAAACATAATTACAAATACATATTCAATTACTATATATACTCGTATGTACATATATAGACACCATTAATGCATACATAATTATAGTTATTTACTCTGAGGCAGAAATTATTATTGTTTAGTGGTCAGTTGAGATAACAATAATTGTATTATGTAGATTAATCAAGTGGTGGTTGCGGTTAACCCTTCAGCATGGGAGTCATTAGCTCCTAGGCATAACGTAAGTGAGGTAAAAGACAAATATAATGCGGGTCGTGGCTTAATCCAGTTTCGATACATAAGAATTATGCGATAATTGTTTAATTTATTGGTTAATCAATCTCACACTAGCATCGTCTATATATATAAATATATATATGTATATATATATATATATATATATATATATATATATATATATATATATATATATATATATATATATTATATATATATATATATATATATATATATATATATATATATATATATATATATAAACGATTTCAACCTCAGTGGCAATATCAGCGAACAAAATGACCGTATTTGTGCATAGAAAATCAACACGTTACGTATAAGAAGCCAATTTACTCAAAAATGTTTGGTTTCACTGTTGGCTTGGAATACCAAAAGCTCGAAAATTCCGAATTACTATATCTAATTTTTTTGTTAATAATATTTGGAACCGGTACCAATCTTAGCGTATTCCATTACATAAATCTCTTGTTTAAAATTTGATAATCGATTAACTGCAGAGTATGTCTTTCGTAAGGTGAGGAAAGGCCACTTTGTACTCGACCATAACTGAAACATAAACATACTTGCAACTTGCAAAAAGGATAGACAGACACGGTGTAATAAGTTTTCAATGAGCGTCTATTAAACCCGCAGCTCAGTGAAAACTTTCGACTAAACCGGTTGTCTGCACTCAGAGTTGGTACTGGGACCACGTTAACATTCTCGTTTAAGTAACTGTATATTGCAGAAATGTTTCATATATTATAGCAAACATAAATTCGTAATAGTTGAAAAGTCCATTTTAGTTGTGGAGCGGAAAGTTAAGGATACGAATCCTAACTTTGGGTGGATACTAAGGGAGTATTTTACTATCTGCTTCCAATTATACTGACTTGATGAAAACACGTTAGCTCAGAGGAGTATAGACTAAACGTTGCTTATACCTCGATATATACTTATAAAAATATGGGTAGCACTCTTTCGAATGCAGTATGCATTAGGCCAACGATTGAATCGCGTCACTATGAAGGAAGTAGGATCTCTTTATAGCTATATATAGGCACAAGCTATAGGCATATAGTGCTCTTTTCGATCTCCTCTTTTAAATATTGTAGCATAATTTAAAGTTGTTAATGGACGACAACTTCTTGCTGAAATGAAAGATTAGAAATGTGAGTGGGCATTCGATGATAAAGGATCAAAATGCCCTCTTGGTGATTTGGTATGATTTCAAACTCATTTGGCATCCGATTCATATAAGAATGTTAAATAATTTTTGGATTTTGATTAAAATTATTATGCATTTGCAATTGATATTTTTATAAAGTGAAGAGCTTTTCCAAAAGCTTGTTTAATTTTTTTTAACTGTTTAGAACTATAAATGAAAAACGAAAAGAATATTTACATTGGGCTTTGAAACTTACGTAAGTAAACACTGTTCCATTGGATCGATGAGAAACGTATTGTGATCGTTTTGAAAACTATTAAGCATATAACATGTCATTTGCACCAAATAGAGTGAATATTGATATGTCACTCGTCTTCCTCTTAAATAGAATATCTATACGTGTACTATAACTAGACGAATCTGGTCGAAACTTGATCGGCTAAGATCGAGGTAACTGATATTTCTTGGGCGGTACCAAGTAAATGAGGTCGTGTGAGTGATGAAGGATCATTGAGTCCTAGGTAAGGAATGTGTACGTGAATGAGTAACCGTATTTTAGTATTTTGCAGAGCAGAATGATAATTCGGGTAGTATCAGTCCTAAATGAAATGATCTGATAAATTATAACGGAAATTTAGCTTTTTGAATAAAACGCAGTACAGTTCAAGTAAAACGAGGAAGAATAAAATAAGGCTACATGTTCAAATTAATCTATGACGGTTCGTAATAGGATAGTCACCATTCCCTTATCTAACCTATTAAATGGTTTTAGGTTAAGTGACTATTATCATAGCGATTAGTCTCTATATATAGTAAACTATAGTTGGTATATTTAGATTGTAGTAAGAGTCAAAAAGAAGACGGTTATAGAAAATTGGATTTTCATGGATACAACTCGATTGGATGATTTATTGTAATGCCTTCTCAGGGTTCACGTTGGAAACAGTTTAAGCGGATCTCAGATTTTAGAAGACGATCTCTCTCAAGGTTCAGTATTAGATTCAATTTTAGTCCCTTTTCCAATTCTGTCCTTCAACAGAGTGGTATAAATATTAGCTGCATTTTATGACTCCATCCACTGATTCAGATCAGATCAAAATTTCAGTTTGGCTTAAAATATGTCATTGGTGATCTGATGGCAAATGTGATCTGAATCAGTTGGAGTCATGAAATGCGGCAATCGAATATCGATTATAGTATGGCATATGTTGCTAAAACGTGGTATAAATGGAACGTGGTATACATGAGAACCTTCAAATATTGCTGAAATATATAATACAAAATTTTTATAAATTTTAGAAATTATATAAAGAAAATGAGTAAACGTCACAAGCAGTGATTACTTTTTCAAGTTTGTATATTTATCACCTGTTATAATCGTAAAACGTTAGCAACTTCAACAACCGCGTTTTATTTGATTATAAGTTTAATGTTTGATATTGGCTGCTTTACGCTTGAACAAAATTTGGAAATATTGAAAATTTGTTCTTTCAAAGTGGTGACGTTTTTACTCAAACTGTAAGAAACTTATGTGGGAAATTTAGAAGAAATGAAATGCCTGCAGTGCTTTACCAACACACAAACGTGCAATAACAACCCTTGTACAACCAATAACATTGCAACTATTGGCTATCGAATGTACCTGAACATACTGCCATTGGCAGTATAAATTCAAACTAGTGAGTTGGAAATTTCACGCAGTTCTGTAATGGACATTTTGTAAAAAGACCTTGATATTCAAGAAACGAAATCAACCTTTGCCACATTTGCTGTAGAATGTTTTGAAGAAAATGAAAAAGCTCATTTTCACCTCGGAGGCTATTTATTACAGGATGTATATATATATATATATATATATATATATATATATATATATATATATATATATATATATATATATATATATATATATATATATATATATATATATATATATATATATATATATATATATATATATATATATATATATATATATATATATATATATATATATTATATATATATATATATATATATATATATATATATATATATATATATATACAGGTAGCGCTCCTATAACTCAGTAGATAGGTTCCTAAAATATGACGTGTTATGTGAAACCGTGCTATAAGAGGCTAGAAGCTAGTTTAAAATTGGGAGGGATTAGGTGCTCAATTTATTAATTTTTATATTAAATAATTCATAGATGTAAGTTTGTTTCATAAGAAAATTTTCCTAATACATGCATATATGTACATATTATAATTTTATTTCAAATTATTAATAATTTTGTCATTTATAATAATTTTCTTTTTCGTTGTTGCTTTATATGGTTAAACGTTTACTTTGAAAAACGATATAATCTTCACTTTATAAAATTGATTTTAGAGCATATTTTGTGCACTTCCTGCAATCTTTAAAAAATTTGTAATCTTGCTTTGTTTTTGTGACCTTATAATGAGGCTGTCGTTAATATAAATTTCATTAAATGGTGATAGGCATTTTTCTAGTTCTCTCTTAAATATTAGGTTTCTTTCTGTGGATTCACAAACAATGATTCCGATGATTTGTTCACAAAAAATGATTCCAACTTATTGGTTAAGCTAGAACCTTCTTTTAATAATCACTACTATCGTCATCAGAACTGAGTTCGACTTTTTTTGCTTGGTTTGGAGATGTCATTTAAACTTAATCTGCTTCACCAACTTCTTCTACTACTGATAAATTATGAATGCCCTCATTATTCATATCAATAAAACTATCTCCGCCGATCTAGCAAGTTCTAATATGCCACCAATGTATGTTTCTGCTTAATCATGCACGTTTTAACTGATGCCGACCATATTTTTTCCGACATCCGTTTAATGTAGTAATTTGTAGTTCTTTTAACGATGATAATCACTTCAGTTGTGCTTTAATTGAAAATTGCTTCCAAACTTTTGTTACATCAACAGATTTGGCATCAGTTGTGTCTACAATCTCTTGTAAAGATCTCCTGATGTAATCTTTCTTAAAGGTTTAAATAAAACCTTAGTCCAATATGGAGTTATGAAGTAGTGTTAGAAAACCTTTAACGTTAGGATGACTTTTATCTTATGGATGACCTGGCGCATTATATTATTAATAGCGCCTTGAAGTCTAAAATTTTCTTTGCTTTCGACCTCTGGCACCAAATAAAGTAGAAACCAATTTCTAAATAAATCTGCAGTTACCCATGCTTTTGAATAGTGAACTCAACAGCATGGAGAGCGACTCCAATATACCGATGATGTGTATTTATTTCGGCTCTTTAGTGTACGAGGATTCATAACAAACAAGGGTTTCATCATATAATCTCCAGACGCGTTACTGAACAAAAGTAATATTATACGATCTTTTGATGCCTTAAATTTTGATGCAGTGTTTTTATTTCCAGAGTTAAATGTCCTGTTGTAGGAGGATTTCGTGACTTTCCTATCGTATTAAAGGAAACTGTGTTGTAAGATACTGTGTTATACGAGATTTTTCGCAATTTTTTAATCGTGTTGCAAGATACAGTGTGAAAAGAGGGTTAAGTATATATATATATATATATATATATATATATATATATATATATATATATATATATATATATATATATATATAAATATATATATATATATATATATATATATATATATATATATATATATATATATATATGTATATATATATATATATATATATATATATATATATATATATATATATATATATATATATATATATTTATATATATATTGAATAATAAGCGAACTTATTATTAAGTGTTAAGAATCGAATACATGTAGCTGCACTTATTTGGGAAATTTGCATGATTTATGTAAGTGCTACCAAATTATTTAAATTTTAATTGGTAGTTTGTATAAAATGGGAGCACACAATATCTACTGTTTACTTCATTATCTTCTTCAACGCTATTCATTATCCAACCAGCTTTCATTTTAAAACTATAAATCTAACTTCATTAAAACTTCTATTAATTAAAGAATATGTTGTTTGTGTATACACAAACTATTTTAAGACGATCTTTCCATTCGAAATTCCAAAAAGGAAACAGGTGACACCAATAATTTCATGATCGCGCAGTGTATGTATTTATACGAAACAAAAATAAGATCAAAAAATTTACAAAAAAAATATTTCATTTTTAAATTCCAATAAAAAAAAATTTTGTGTTTAATAAATTTAAAAATGGAACTCATTAAGAAATTATAATATATTCTATTAAATAAATATATTTTTTCCAAATGGAATTCACAATAAGTGTATTAACATCTGCATTTATAAAATGGGTTTAAAATTAATAATAAATACAAAACTATTTACGTATATACGTGTATATGCACGACAAGAGCTGCACTTCAACGGGTTTATAAAATTTATATACGAACCCAAACCTATACATACACGACTATACATTGTCTTAATAATCTAATCTCTAATTAAGAAAAATATTTATTCATTTTTAATGAGCTACAACATTGTTTTAGGTATATAGAGTATTTTAATCGCGGCGCTCATTGAATTAAATATTTCACTAAATTAAATATATACATGTATTATGTATAATTAAAAATAAAAATTATATTATGCATAATTACAAATTTAACTGACCAAAAATTTATAAAATTTCATTAAAAATCAACAACAAAAACTCTATATAGCACTTCGTGTATGCATGGCTTTATAATTTATTAATATGTTATTTTTAAATTTTATTTTATACACAAAAAAATATATATATTTTTATTTTAATTGTATTTTCATTATTTTAATATTTTTTATTCTAGTGACCACATAATTACTATTTTAATTTTGTATTTAAATAATTTCGGTGGTGCCAACCAATGCACATTATTTTTTGTGTTGAATTTAATTCATTATTATAAAGCATAAAAAATCATTTATGGAAAACGTTTTAATTATAATTACGATTTTTATTTATTTATAAATAATTCAATTTACCTGGTGTTAAAATCGTGCACTTATGTATTTAAAATAAGCAAAATGGATAAGACGTGTATAATATAAACTTTTGGGATGGTTCGTCGGTTTTGGTTGGGCTCTTTCACACAAACTGTACCTGGTGTCTTATTATGAGCAATTTACTGTCTATAAATAATATATAAGGTGGCAAAAGTACCGCTACCATTTTAATTGCACGTAGAAATAGTGACAATATTTAATGAAAATAATCGTTCCATTATTGCCACTCAGCGGAAATTGCGTCAAAAATATCCTAATCGTCCAAGGCCTCACAAAATAACAATTTATCGTTTACATGTGAATTTTCGACAGTACAGTACGACAGCAGACGTCTCTTAATATGGCTTTGGTAGCCCGACAGTGTTGCAGAGTCTCCAGAAACCTCAATTCGGAGACGTGGTTCCCTTGCACGTTTCTGCGCGCAGTCTAAGACGAAATTTGAAAACTGATTTGAAAATGTTCCCTTACAAAATTCACTTAGTCCAAAAATTGCTACCGAGTGGGCTTGAACAACGATTGAGTACAGTAATGCAATCCTAAGGCTGTCTGGTGAAATTGAAGATTTTTTGTCTAAATTTATAATGAGGTTCATTCTTGGTCCCTATCTTTTTGAAAATGACCAAAGTGTTGAAGTTACTATTTCTGCCGAACGGTACCAAGACATGATTCGAAATTTTCTTGTGCCTGAAATGGAGGATCAAGGACTAGAGGACATGTGGTTTCAGCAAGATGAGGAATTACACACAGCCCGTTCAACAATTCAACTATTGAATGAGGTTTTTCCGCGAAGACTAGTTTCGCGAAATGGAGGTTTAGCATGGCCAGCCAGACTTCTACAACTTCAGTACTTCTACAACATATTTTTGATTGAGTTGGACTCATGCACTATTATTTTTCCTGCATTTCTAATTTTAGAAGCATATGGTGTCTATAGTATCTTATCTCTTCCCATGACTTACTAAGTGACTTCGCTTCAGATATACCATGGCGCTTTTCCATAAAATCGCTGGTCTTCCTACTTTTATTTTCTTTTGCAGATTCCAGTACAATGACATCCGCGTTTTATCACTAAGTGATTTCTTCAGCGTATAGCCAATCCTTCTCCTCTTTCATCTCGATGTTTCGGTTAATGTGTTAGACTAGAACCATGTCAGTATTCGTAGAAGACACTTGTTTACTAACACCTGTAGCGTCTTTCTCACTTTTCTGTATGTCAGAAGAATACCAGACTTAATGCGCCATGTTATTAGGTGTTTCTCTATCTCACCAATTTTTGCAATAGAGCAGTATTGTATACAAATAAATTTACATCTTCAATTTGTCAGTTGTAAATGTGAATCGGTGTGGTTACATTTATATTTTGTCTCATCTCCTTTGTTTTTTGTTGTTTATCGTGAGACCAACTTCGTTACCTAATTTTAAAAGTTGTTGTAGTTTCTGCTGCAAGTCTGAGAATTTGTCTGTAACAGTGTATAACCATCATCCGCAGTACGGTATGAGACTTACATTATCCCATGCGAGCAGTAAAAATATCTTTGCCTTTTTCGTCGCGTTTTAAAGTTTTTTTCACATTGGCTTTAAATTGAAAATTGGTTTCCAGCATCCCTATTTATTTCTTGCGGATGCCCATTCAATTTCTTGGGGTTGTCTAATCCACAAAACTTCTGCCATATTACATGACTGAATAACTGAATAACCGCCCAGGTGGCGCAGTGGTTAAAGCTGCGGTAGTTGAAGCGGGAGGTACCGGGTTCAAATCCCGATTCGCGGGAAAGATGCAAATGGGATTTTCACCTTCGATCGTTTGGGCGGTGCGATCGGTGTGAAATTGAACATATATCTGGATCCCCTGTCGTGTTTAGAATCCATGGGCCGACCCATCTTCCATGTCAGAACTATAGGCTGACATGGAGCTATGCAATGCGCCGATTGTTCTACAAAAAGTCTCGAACCTTTATCCGAATAGTGGTATCACAACAGACTAATCGCTGGTCTAAGTGTGCGATAGCAGCCACAACAACCTTACCTACATTACTGAATACAATGGTGATTTTCATTCAAGAATTGTTCAGTGCTTATACGGATTGAGTTGATGTAATCGGTGCAACATCTGAGTTGATGTAATCGGTGCAACATCTTTCTGGTCTAAAAGGCAGCTTTGTTCGTTTCTTAATTTTCATTGATCGTATAGGTGAGATAACTGTGAACATGACAACTGATGGGGGTTATATTGAAACTCCGAAAAGGCATTGATTGACAGCTAGGGCGCTGAATCAATCAGCCAATGAAGAGATTTGCCATTTGAAATGTAAGGCACATTCTTATTAGATCTGTAATGTTGGTCCGATAGGCGAGTTAATATCTGAGGACGTCATTGGATGACTGTGTGATCAAAATGATCCAAATCCATCTTTTTAGGCATATGCGATTGAACTTGAGGTATGTTGCGTTGTGTTTGTATATACATATGTTGAGATTCTTTGTTGCAACAGCATGTTGTTGCTCTTAGGTAGTCTTTCTTGAGGCAATATTGTCAAGCTTTCTTCCATTTTTGTGTTATTCAGCTAGAATCCACACTTCTTGGATAATTGATGTAAGTGTGAGTGCAGCTGTATAAATGAATCTGCTTTGATTATTTCGACTGTTATCTTTCAGTGTTTCGCAGTCCTTGGTTGTTTTTTAAATTTTGGTATTCCCAGTTGATGATATATCATATAATTCTCGTCGCTTCTATTTATTCCACCGCTGTTATTCTATCTAGCTTCATCGAGGCTAGACAATGTGATAACGTTGATAACCTTAACTTGTGCTAGCCTAAAGGTTTCCGTTGGAGTTCTGATGTTCCGATTTCCGATATTTGTCCGATTTTTGTCCATGTACGGTAGCAAATGGTTGATAATATTCTGTAATCTGTGTGATTTTGAATTAATGAGTGATTGTTCCAATGTATTCCAGCTAGTTCCCAGAATGTTGGGTATAAAAAACATTGATATGCCGGGGAGAGGTTTCTCTTCATTCAATATTTCACAATCCAAAAGAGAATAGCAATAATAGATCTATGATGCCTTAGTGATGCAATCATAAGTTTGTGATGAGTACGTCCTTTACTTTGGAAGTAGTTATATTGAACTTGAAAGTTCAATGTAAAAGACTATCTAAAGTTTTAGGCAAATTGATTATTGACATGGTATATAGGTATTGGTTGTTCTGATCGTCCTTTCGCGGCCCCAGACTTTATATATTTATTATTTGCCAGCATCTTAATCATGAAACGGTCAATTCGATTTCTTCCTTGTATTTAAATGATTTTAATATTCTACGTGAATGTCAACTTAATCGTCAAGCTTTATTGTTTTAAAATATGTAAAACAACAATATGGCGATGAATGGGCGACTGCATATATGTTGTTCATAGTTAATCTATTTCGGTTTGAAAAGCTCCAGTTTCATGGTATATTACTAACTAGAATTAAAAGTGTGATGTTTTCGGCTTTTCATGTCCAGATGCTTCTGTATTTTTTCCGTTTTGAAGATAATCCAAAGATAACTCCATACTGTCCCAGAAAACAGGCTCCATCAATTTTCTACAGAAACTTCTTTGCCAGTACGCGAACAGCTATTTCATCCTTAAACTTTAAACCATCAGTGGCTGCAGTTTAAGGAAGTCTAAAATTCACGGTGGTAAACGATGGTTCCTGTGTAGGCGTTTATCTTTCAAAAACAAATATTTAATTACAACTTGATACTAGAATGGTTCTATTTTTTGGTGTGTGCTTTTCAACGCATGCGGATAGAAACCTTCGCAAAAGCAGTTTAACATGGTGAAACATAATATTTTCGAATTTTATAGATCAAAAGCCATCGTTTAGTGTAAAAATGTTTGGAATTCATGAAGAATCTTTCGCTTGTGCTTCTTATCAAATGTGACTAACCCACTGTACGCGCTAAACTCAATTAATTTTATCAGTCAGCATAAATCAAGTATTAAAAATTTGCGTGATTTTCTTGAAAAAGGTAAGAAAACAAGGTATATACATATACAAGAGCCAAAAAAGTGGAAGAATTTTTTTAAAAAATTATTTATGTTAACGAAACTATGTAACGTTGAATAGCGCACGCAAATTTGATGATTATCAAATTGAGGAAAATAATTTTCTTTTTTTTTGTTGAAAAATTTTCGTAAACAAATGCGGGAAAATAACTTTCAAAATATTCACGAACCTACAACTTGATTATTTATAGCACACATAGTTACGGGGCGGGTGAAAAACATGATATTATATTCTTTCCTATATTTGCCATTTAAACAATTTAAAAGCTCGTAATTTTGCTGTGTAACTAAAATAAACTTTCTTGTTGTTGTACATGTACATGCTTTTTTATCACAATATTGATTAAGTTTGAAGTAAAGTTTGAAAAAACAAAATGTTGATAAACAACTTTACGAATGAATTCACTTTTCATTTTAGACATAGATACGTGTATATACACTGAAAAAAAAACGTACCGAAATTTAATTAAAAACTACATTAATCCAGTGAACTTTGTTAACGAGTTTGCGTCAATAAAGCCAGTGATTATCCCAATAAATGTGGGTTTATTAATTTATAAAACAAATTATAACTTTATAAATAATTAATGATTTCCATGTATAAATTTATTAATTTTACTAACGGTTTGTATTGAATAATCTATGTAAAATTGCATTGGATACATTAATATTCCTTATTAATTTCAAGAATCTTCGTTATTAGCTTGATGGACTTTGTTCATTACGTATATGTAGTATCAAATGTAATATATTTATACAACATTTACAGTTCGATAAATTTTATTTCTAGGATTGGTTAACTAACAAATTAGCAACAATGCATGCATTTTATGCTAGAATTGCATTTTTATTATTATTTATAAGCGGACAAGTTTGTACTCAGTATTGTTGTCAGTAAGGTGGACGTCATTGTCTTATTAAACATAAGCTGTTGATAGGAAAGATCATTATAATTGCAGCAAACATATTCCTATATACTTGTGTTATCAACAGTACTCTAGCGAATTTTAATTTAAACATAAATTTTAAAGCACTTGTACTCCCACTTATGTATAAGGTTACAAGTTACTAACAAAAGTTAATTATAATCAAGTACTGGCAAATTTGCAATGGAATTATGATCAGAAAAATTTGATGTAGCCCAAATTATAGTATTAATAAACTGGTTACAATCTCATAAAGCTAATTATTAAAATATTCATAATATTAATAAAAAATTTCATTGGTTCAATACAAGTTTTATGTGAAAAAGTTGATAAACCGAGTACATTAAATTATTTTTTTCAGTGAGGTAAGGTATATACACCAGGTATAGGTTGTATCAAAATTTCAAACCACGTATCAGCTTTTATTTATATAAACAATTTTAAGATGGTTTGGAATTTATTTTAAAGTTTTGTATTCGGTTTATAATAGGTGAATTACAATTTATTTGAAACCGTGCATGTTTCGGTTTGGATCGATTGTTCAAATATTTTTTGTCGTTACTGCATTTTTTTTTTCGAAATAAATTCCACTGGATGACAAAATATTTTATAATTTTTTGTAAAAATACCTGCCGAGAGTATACATCAATGGTTTTGTGGTTTGATATAAAAGGTAATAGTTATGATTTGTATACATTTATAGCATTGAAAACTCGTTTACACATTCAAGGAAGAACGTGAAGCTTTTAATCGATACCAACACAATTTTGAAATTGCTTTATTGTTATACAGAGGTAACAAAGGCGTGTGTTATTTCGCAAAATACATATAAATAATTATCAAAGAAGTGATGTTGGGACTTATTAAAGTTATAGGTGTTGGCCCGTTTCCCTGGCATATCTAAAGAGCTTTTCCATCCAACTGGCTCAATATAGTTAAAATGTGAAACAATATTGGACTTAAAATCGACGACTGCCGTTCTTTTGGTCGAGGACTTAAATATGTGAATATAAATTAGAATTGTAGGGCTATAGGTGATCATCAACAAATTATTGCCTTCTTGGATCAATAACCCTTATAACAGAAATAGGTGTAAATATATTCGAAATTAATCAAACATGATCTTTAAGGAACGACCTGCAACGAGCACTATTTGTTATCAATATACCTGACATATTTTCTGGGCGATGTGAGGAAGGAATCCCAGCTTAACTGAAGCTGCATGTGTATATATTGATACTAGGTTGAACAATATAAGTTGTGCTTCATAAACGTGCCTGATGTTGTGATATTTCCCATAAGCTCAACTTCGAAATATGTCTTTAAATTAATTGGGAATGTCAGTGGTCCAAGGTAAAGGCCTTGAAGAACATCACAAGTTTAGTAGTCTGAAGCACTCATTTAATCATTCTGATGAGGAATGCTTTTGAAATATTCAAAATTTTATTGCTTAACCCCTAATAATGTAATAATTTCAAAAGAAGAATTGTGACATCATCCATATCGAATGATGTAGATATTTATAAACAAAAAGTCTGTGGCAAGGTTGATATCCTCTTACATTCTTAAAAGACATATCTCTAAATCCAGAGATCAGATATTTAGTTTTGAGGGCAGCTGAACTTTGTTCCGGTGGATTAAGTATCTCATTCCTCTTAATCAAAGCACACAGATATTGTCTATGCATATAAAAAAAGATAATTATGTTGTTGGAATAAGATATTGACTTGAGGTATTGCACTTTTAAGAAAAATGTATTTGAGCTTAAAAAATATCGGGTATCTCATAATATCGAACAGCAGAACTAATTGCAAAAGTTTTCCTTGCAAAACCTATTATTAAATTTGGCACAGTCTTCTGACTGCATTACTGTAATTTTAAATAGATGTACATATTTATTTAGTATTCCTAAATATTCAAGGGCATGCCATAGCATCTCTCGATCGAGTCGTATATAGGCTTGTTTCAAATGTAGGAAAATATTTACTATTCAATCCAATAATTTGCAATCCTATAAGCAAATAACTTGATCAACTGTTTGGATATAGAGTTGATAGTCATCGAAAATTTCTTCTGCTAGACTAGTTATTCTTACCCATAAGGGATACCAGTAACTGGTAACAGTAACTTGTATGTGCAAAGAACCGTGATAATTTTAAGCGATAACCCTGTTTTGAAGATTGAGCATATAACGCGGCCATTTGCTATTTTATGGGCATAGCTTCATTTCAACATACCAATTGAATAAGTTCAAAGAAACTGTTCGACAAAGTTACTCCTTTGATTATTAAGAGCTTTGAAATAATTCAATTAACCTTGAAGGATTCTTAATGAACATCACAGCAGTCTTTATTTGAGGGTATTCAAATACAGCGTATTTCAAAATGCGGTTTTAAATAATCTAGTGACACCCTTAAAGAAACCATTGCTCTCATTGCTGAGCTGTTGTATTGTTAAAACCTAAGCCATCCACATTTCGCACTTCATCTGACTTCAATATTCGTTCAGCTATTTGCCTTTAGCAAGAACCATTTTACTTCTATTTGCTATCGTAAGCCGAGTTTGCACTAAGTATGGCCTATCATCTCATCAATGTTTTTGTTCAGATGAGGAATATTTCCCGTGAACAGCTTTATGATGAGTTACATGTATACACTTTAAAGTTTCGTTTTCTCATACAATGGAATTGGTCAGTTCCAGAATACTAGTACTGACTAACGAGATCATGGTATTAAAAAATAAACCGTCATTGTGTAACTGCAAATGTTTTGATAGTAAATCATTTGAACAGACAACCCATATTAAGGCGGTCAAAACGGATCCAGGAGATATTGCATTACAAAACATCTACTATATGATAACACTGATTTATAGCGAAAATTCTTAGCGAACCAAAATCGACTTTGCTAACGAAAATAAGAAAAGATATGGATGCAAGTTAATTGAAAGATAATAGTGTCATAGAAAGTAACGAGATCATTTCGATAGCAACGCCAAGTTGAGTAGCTCAACCAAGAAGATGACTTTTCACTTTTGTCCGCGAATTTGCTCAGTATCAAATATAGAATTCAAATAATTAGTGGATAAAATTATACGTACTGACACGTGTATATCCAGCGAATAGTTCCAAAGCCACCTAGTGGCCTGAAATATAACTATATTTCATATAAGATCAATATTCCAGGAGAATCATTTGTTGCAGCAGTGAACTCTAATGTTTGGCCTGCTGGGCTGCTTGTAAAGGAATTTTAGTGGTCTTAAAACATTGTATTTTCAGATGTTTCATAGTACTTGGAATGAATCCTACAATAAGATTGGATAGTGTCCTTTTTGATAGTCACCAAGTTTTCAGCCAGACTATAGTTATTCTTCTCATAAGGAAAATAGTAACTTGTATATAGTGTGTAAGGAACCGTGATAATTTACTAACCACGACAACCATTTTTTACAGATTTAGCATAACGTGGTCATGTGCTGTTCTTTGGGCAGAAGGCAGTTCGACAAAGATACTCGTTGGAATACTTAGAACTTTGAAATAATTTAATTAACCTCAGATGAACGTTTTTTTTTTAATCTCTGTATAGGCTTGGTGGATTCTCGATGATGGTATTCAAATAATCCGGTGACTCCTTTAAAGAAACCACGCGAATTGCGCACATTGCTCAGCTGTTGTATATTTTAGACCTAAGTCTTCCATCATTCGCACTTCTTCTGACTACAAAATTTGTTCAGCTGTTTGCCTAGCAAGAACCATTATACTTATATTTGCTATTGTAAGCCGAGTTTGCACTCAGTATGGGCTATAAACTCATCAATGTTTGCTATTATTATGATTTCTTTCGTATATTTCTCGTACACTTTAAAGTTTTGTTTTCATTTCATTAACATGTTCGATTCACTCTCACTAACGTGTCATGGCTATAACAAATATCTTCTTCTTCAGTCACATGCATACATTATCATACTTCAGGGACATTATTTTCATCTTCCATCTTGCATAAAATATAACAACTATACGGCTACATGAATGGTTATAATCGCGATTCGGATATTTCATTTCGCCTAGTATAGTCCTGCATCATCAAAGGAACCTATATTTGGTACGAAATCATGATCTGGTGGCCTCGGTTAGATGAGCTAGCTCATAGTCTAATAATTATTACCCTCAATACATAAAAAAAAATATTTTTTGGTTAAAAGCTTGTTACGGTCGCCCGATGAAATCTATTCTCGCTAATGTGCTTGATGATACAACTTCAAATAAAAATTATAATTTCGGGTTATACTTTAAACCCAACCATAATAATTATGGTAAATTGGTGTATTGGTAATAGGAAATAGATTTTAATAATTGCAAAAAAAAGTAAAAGCGATAAAAGTGGAAAAAAATGGGAGAGTAAATTTGGACACGAAGATGTTCGCATGAATCAAAAGTAATAAAAAAAAAAAAAATCGTAAATGAGTGTGTGGATAACCGAAGCCTAAGATCATCATGGAAAGGGGAAACATTTGTTCACCTCTTAAAGACGAGTAGCAGCTAGTGTAAAGTGATGGGTAAATGGTATGTTTATCATGAAATTAAACCCGTATTGGTATCACTCCATTGGCATCCATTTTTATCACATGGGTCAGTGACCATTGGGAATAATCCAACCTCAATCAGTTAAAAACGGACTATGTATGTATATATTTTTGTGTGTGACGGAGTGCAGTGAAAAAACGCCGAATAAAGGTGTGTGCTGTGCTCGCATTGCCTTCCTCGGAGAGATCACGTGGGAAGAATCACGTGGAAAAGTAGCAGCTGTACTAACGGTGATGTGACGTACCAACGTTGGACAGCAGGGAAGGCGACATATTTTCGTTATTTAAATAGTTTGTTTTGAGAAACCATAAATTAAGTTTGGTTTAATATATTATTGTATAGTTATTCTATTGGAGTTTGGATGATTATACGGTGTTCTTATCACCTTTTCTACATGTTATAAGTGGCCATTGAAGAGCTACCCCTTTCTCGTTCATGTTTAATTTTTTTTCGTTCTAGGTTGACACGTGCTACACGGAGCTCCGAGTATCCACGCGCCAAAATTTTTGAGTCTATATCTATCTCTATCGCTAACCATGTATGAATGGCAAAAGAATCCTGTATAATAAGCTTTATATATTATGAACTAATGTTATTTTGAAGTAATGTGCTAATTCAAGTTTTGTTCGGAAGAAGATCATGGGTTGATGTGTGTGCTGGGTAAGTATGGCTGAGTGTTTTTTTAGCAGCATCCTAGGTCCCAGCGAGACTCCACCACGATAAACTTCCCAAAACCGAGCTTTAGCCGTGGCATAGCTGCAGGTGGAGATCGAGTGATAAATTCTGTATGCGTGAGCGTCCGCATGGTCTAATGCTCACGTAACAAGCTCACCGAAGTTCGTCCATAGCTAAGAAATACCGTCCACGGGTACTTTATAATATTGAAGATGTGCAAACCTTATGCTACTTAGGCAAGTGTTTTGTATATTATTTGCCAAGTATATAATTTTATAATGCCAATATCAGACATACAATATTCATTCCTTACTTAATGTGCTTCAAATAAATGAGGTCTTAAAAATAATTATTTGGCATCCATTGATGGCTTTAAATTCTGTTTAGCCAAGAATACTTCGTGTAAGATATCTTAATATATAAAATTTCGATATTCAACCCTCTCAGATATACATTATATATATAAATTGAAGTATACATAAAAATCTTCCACACCATTAATTCAAACAAACAAAATTTAATTAATTTATAAAAAGTTGCCAGAGATTATATATATATTCTCAAGTGGAAATAATACCATATCCATGAGAAATTATCATGATTTCATTCTGTATACACAAATCTAAATAAACAAATGTATTCATTTATATACACAAATATTCTCATCATTTCCATAACAAAACCAGAACCGAAAATCTCGAAATTTTTACCAAAGTAGGAGAAACAAAAAATTGTTCCACTTTGATGATGATATGAAATAATCCATGACAAATACGACAATTATTAGACGAGCTTAAAAAAGGAACATTTTTTTACACCAAGTCACCGCATATCACCAAACAACTATACACATATATATGTTTTAACGATAAATAATTGCGCCATGTATTCATTACCTTTGCGTCCTTGATCCTTAAGAATTTATACAAGTCAAAGGTATGCATCCCATTTTCTTTTCAACCCCAAATTTTTGAAATATCGAACGAGCTTACTATGTTGTAAGATTACGCAAAAAAAAATAATCTCAAAGGTAAAAAGGAATATCTTTTGATTTATGACTTACCTTATGTATATATTGTATATATAAGGGATGAAAAATTAAGACATTAAAAATGGTTGAACGAAGGGATGGATATTATATATATTTTTTCCTGTTCAACATGTCCCATTCCATTGTTCTTCCCATTTTGATTTATAACGACTCAGCCATTTAGAATTTTAAGTTTTTCGATCGGAATCGAAGGGATGTATTGTATATAAGGACGAGTGTACAAAAGAACTTACTTTTAGTTTTTAAATAGTAATAATCGGTACAATAATAATGATTATAATAATCATAACGATAATATGCATGACTGGAAAAGGGTGTCTCTGTTGGAAGAGAGGACTAATTCACTAAACGAATTATATTATATACATATATAGTTTACCCTCCTCTTTAATTTGAAACAGTGGTGTATCGTTGAGAGTCACCAACAATAGATTTTTGTCGTCAATAGACATTCGATTTATTTCTCACAGTACTTTCCTTGTACATCGATATGAATTTTGAAACCGCAAATGGTTTATTTGGACTAATAATGATTGTATGCAACATAAAACCGACACTTACTATTATTTATTATATATATATATTATGTATTGGTTTATGTGTAAATATATATAATTTTGGCTAAGGCGTCTAAATTGTATTGCAACATTGGTATTTTATAACCAATTACATACCGCATATACCACCAACCTACTCCATAAAAATATTTATAAATAAATAATTAGCCCTAAAATATTCATTTGGTTTGGTCATAAACCCAAAAAAAAAGAATAAATATGTTTGTCGCATATATATGTTCGTACTTAAAACCATATACCTAAACTCTTTGGTACGTATGTCACGTAAAGTGTTAAGTAGCTGCTTAAAAACAATAATATGGTTACCTAAATAAAATCACAGTTAAACTTAAATAAACTGGAACTAAAATGATTTTTAATGGGATCCATTCCGTATACATATATATACGAGTACGTACATAGCGAAAACTCGAAGAGGAACTCACTGTGTATACGACAAAAAAAAAACATAAAAATTAACTCGAGATATGAAAGTAGTGATAAGAATTTTTTTATGGGATAATTGAAAATTATGGCACAAAATATATAATTTGATCGTGTCACTTAACCGAAAAGATTTCTTATCAGCGATGTAAAATGAGGAAGAAGAAAATCAAGTTTGCAGAACGAAGACATTTTTGGGTGTAATAGCAACTGTAGCAGATGCTGAAGAAATCGACTTTGACTATACTCTAAATAACGCAGCATTGAAGATTATCCGATATAATATTCCACCATAAGCCAATACCGTCCCATAAAAACATATCCTTTACCTATTTGAATTCTTGATAGAAAATCACAATGGATCCAGTTCATAATTAAATGATAGTTCTGCGCACAGATTTTCAGTTAAACAGGATCAAATCCTCAAAAATTAAATAAATCATCGCTTGAATGCTACAAGACTATGATTCGTCATAAGTCATAACTGAGTCACAACATAGCGGTGTTGGTCAAGCCCGAAGATTTAGGTCAAAGGGATATCGAGGCTGTTAGGGACGAATTGTATTCTGAATGTTCTATTATTTTTCGAACATCTTCCCTACCATTTATTAGTGCGCCGTAATAATCTGCAATTACAGTAACGCGAGCTTGTTGAAAAATCGGGGATTCTCGCACTTAACTAAATTTTGCGATAAATCAGCTAAGCTTAAGTAGCTTATTGGCAAAAAACTACGCATATGGTGATCTCGTAGCTTTAATTCCTGTAATAGCAGGAACTTAAAAGTGTATGTCTTGAGTAAAACTATCACGCAGTGGGCAATAAAATTATCTTCGATGGGCACTGTTTTCGGCGTGTTGGAGTTATTGCATAGCAATAATGAGAGAATATGCGGTATGTAATCTGTCCTTACGTCTAAGGACTGATTACATACCCCATATTCCCCGTATAATATAATGAGATGATTCGGTATCCTTATCCAACTAACTAGTTGCTAAAGCAAGATTCGAAAAGCTTAAAAAAGTGAAGCAATGAGGGTGCTTTTTGAATTAGTTTTTGACTCAACGTCAAACAACATTTAACATTCAATCATGATAATAAATTTATATAATTGTTGCTTTCATCACGAAAACGAGCTTCTTAGTGATAAGAAATTTTTTATGGGATAATTGAAAATTATGGCACCAAATATATAATTTGGTTGTGTCACTTAACTAAACAGATTTCTTACCAGAGTGATTATATAAAATAGTTGTTAAATGTGGAAGAAGGAATTTAAGTTTAGACGACGAACATATTTTAGGTGTTATTGAGACTGTATACTGTAAAGCCAACATTCTATTTCGAAATAATACCACCGTCCAATAAAACGAGAGAAAGAAAAGCGAACGAAGATAACTAAGCATCGCAGCTTTCAAGATTAATTGATATAATATCTGGTAATACGTTAATACCGTCACTTATAGTTCTTAGGACAAAACTCTTTCATAGAGACACTAAAAACATATCCTATACCGATTTGAATTTCAAGATATAGTCATTCCCAATCAAATTGAATAAAAGGATCTGAACGAAAGATTTTTGTTCTCCGTTAAGAGTGACGATAAAAACAAGCACAAAATTCAAGACATTAATAATTCAATAGTTCAGAATTCTATCCAACTCAGACATGGAAGATTTTATGTATTCAAGCCGTTGTAAATCAAATATATAATCGTCGGAGTGCTAAGCGAAGGTGTCCTAGAATTGTTCCAAAACGAGTATGTATTGTATAACCGCACAACCAACTCTAATCTTAATTCAAAATACATAGTAGAGAAAACCACCTATAATATCTTAGGTCAATCATCAACAGAACATAAAGCTAAGGCGTTTCAAATTAAAAGAAATGGAGGTTGTGCATTTTGGGCGAACTTTAGTCTCATTGTGAAGGAAATAGAGTTTGATGATTCAGCCAGCGTGAAAAACGCAATACACAACTTTTAAGGGTTGGTACCACGCCAAATGGAACAATACTGTTTACATTGACAAACCGGTTTTGTTAAAAATGGGTCTCTTAAAAAAAACAAAATTATGCGATGCATCATCGATTTCCCAGCATATACCTTCCAATTATATGGTGAGTAAACGACGCATATGATGGTTTCGAAGTTTTTGTTTCCGAACCAGCAGAATCTAAAGCGAGAGTTATGGACAAACCATAATATTACCTACAAAACGGATTTTTTCGGAGTGTTATAATTAATGTTTATCTGCCCACAGCTCACATACAATTTCCAAAGTCACCTATATGTTGCACGATTTGTCAACTACTTTTATTATAAAATTAAATAATTTGATAGTCTGGTCTAATGAAACAGTTGCTATAATTAGATTGCAAAATTTTTAAGGAACAACACTCGACTGAACAATCAAGCTTACCAATTGTATGATCACAGAGATGTAGTGTTAATAAAGTTTTCTGAATTAGCTGACTCTTAACGTTAGTCAGAGTAGAAAGTTTATTAATGAAGTTATCAAAGCATTATATTATGCTGTAAATACATTTTTAAAATGTTTTCTTTCATCTCGAAGACGAGCTTGAATGGTTCAAACCAAACAACCCACCTGATATACTATAATTTACACCAAAACCATTTGGAATCTGTTTACATTCCCAAGTATAAATCAATTCATTCTGAAGTTTTGGCCGAGTATTTGCATCATAAGCATTTGTAAGAGTGTGCACACTATAAAACCATGACTTTAAGTTCTTTTTAAATACTAGATGGATCCTAAGTCAACCGTCGCTTAACGGTTAATTTATTAGGTTCAATTCATAATTCTGACGAAGGTAAAAGAAATAATTTGTCTTGCTTTAAACTGTCCTGGGATAAAATATTATAGACACAACAAAAGTTGTATAAAAATGGGAAAAAAGCTGGAGTTAAAAGAGTTAAAATTAGTTGCTCCATACAAATGAGTCAGCTATTCCCTTGTGAAGAACTATAAAAAAACTTTTATTTGTTCTTCCTGTCACAGTCTAACAAAAGCTTGAGGTGCAGAATCTTGTTTCAAATCTGAAAGAATAGATCTCTGGTCTATGTTGTTTCAATAATAATTGTTCATTTAGTATATCGATGAATTGTTACTTACTTGCTCTAATAGTTGTATTCTAGTTGTCACACATTTCAGGACAGTCATATCTGGAAGAACAAAAATTTCAATTAATTTAACACTTCGCATTATGAGTTAAGAAAAGGGTTTCAAGACAAAGTTTTTGGTTTTGGCCATATTTAGTCGTACTATCAAAAAGTTCCAGGAAGTATCTGAAATAAATAATTCTCATCGGCTTTACCATTTTGTAATCCACGATGTCATAAACTGGGTCCTTACCTTGTACAAAGCTTTTAACTTGCCGCGCAAAATATTTTCAGTTCCATATATTAAGAAGCCTTTAATTAGTTATGTGGCACATTTTTCGATCTTGTCGATCATATATCATAATGTTGTTGGTTTATTTGTTGTAATTAAGCTATTTTTGAGTGAATTCTGCGTGTCATTTAGGTTTGTTTCACTATTAAAAAATGTCAGTCATTATTTCACAGTGGGATGGATTAAGTTCTTATACATTTTTAACAATTTTAGGCGAAATGTCTTTTGTGTCAGCCTATTTTTAAAAAATTACATTTTTAACCAACTTTAAGCTTATTTTGGGTCTAAATTTTGAAGGAACCTTAATATCGATTGTGTCACCCTATTTGTACACTGACAAATAATATTAAAACGTTCAAAGAGACTTACAGTAATATATGTGCATATTATTAGCAGAATTGCTACGTATATTTTAGCTAGACCCTGTAAAAGCTTTAATCGTAAATTTCATGTACACTCTAAAAAATTTTAATTTAAATTTACTACAATTATTAAGTGTAACTGATTACATTCAATTATTGTAGTAATATCAAACACGCAGAAAATATTCAACATCTCATTTAAATATCAACAAATCAATAACGAAATTTAAACAACAACTGCATTAAAAATAACTTTAAACTTGTTGAATTTTAACTCAAAAATTGTTAATTTTTAAGTAATCAAAAATTGTATTTAATTATAATGCTTAGATTTAACATTTTTAAAATTAAATTCAAACAAGCTAGATATTAAATTTCAACAACCATTGATTATATTTGAAGATAAAATTGTTGAGAACGTTCAGTTGATTGTAAAAGAGGTTGAATTTATAACAATTAATTGTTTAAATTCAAATCTTAAATTGTTTAATAAAAAAATATTTTGTTTATTTTCATTTATATATTTCAAATATTTGTTCATATTTATAACAAAATTATAAACTTATTATTTTCTTATATACACTTAATTATTATCTAAATATATACACTTCATCATTAAATGTAATATTTGTGAAATTTTCTTTTGGATCTTGTTTATATTTATGTGTAAAACTAGGCTTCCAGAATCGATTCAATTAATGGGTTAAATGTTGTAATGATAGCCTCCATTTGTTTGATACAAATAAATTCAATTTAGGATCTATACTGTCATCTGAAAATTAAACATTAATGTAATAATTTTATTAAATCAATATTTTACCAAATAAAATTAACTCACTTATTATTGCAACCAGGGTGGTCATTTTGTGGCGCTTTATCACATTTCGTAATAAAAAACTATGATATAATGAAATTGTCGTAGCTTACTGCAGGTTAATTATGAATGAACAACTTCAAGTCATATATTGAAACGAGTAAAAAAGACGGCAATATATTCTATCGCACTTTTATTTTTCAACATTTTATACTGTAAGTCATATGTCATGTTAAAATGGTTTCCAATGTCATTAATTAAGTTAACTTCCTATAATTACCTTAGTAAAATAATTTCTCACTACCTATTTAACCACTTCATATAAAAAATGATATAATTAATTTCTGGATTATGCGAAATGTCAATTTATCACTATAAAATATTCATTTCTCCTTAAAATTCATTATTTCCCCTTTATTGTTTATTGCACAGGGTTGTGTTTGTAGACTTATTTTATTTTTTCTATATCACGAAAAAAGTTTCCAACCGTGATTAAAAGTATGACTAAGCACCCAAAAAGACCACCCAGGCGTCGAAATACCAACTAGATAATGTCCTCCATCAAAACACTTTTTTTATTTTTCTGATGTCATGTGTTGCTTTAATCAAAAAATGAATTGCATAAAAAGTAACTATAATCAATAATTTTTTGTTGACTGTTCAACATTTTATGTTTAATAATAAACAAATAATGAATTAAAACAAGATTTTTGTTGACTTTTTATCGATTGATGAATTTACTAAGAATTGATTGTTGGATATCGAACATCAATTTATTCTTCAACAAATTTGTGATAAACTTTCAACAAATATTTGTAATAATAAACTAAAAATCCCTTTATTACATTAAATGAACAGAAAAAACTACAATAATTTAAGTAATACTAAACGGTCTTTAATTTAAAATTAATCAAATTTTTTAGAGTGATATATTGATCAAAGCCAGATTGTGTATGAATCAAAACTATCATCTTCATAAAAACGGATTCTGATTATTTCGAAAAATGATGGGATGAATGAATGATGGCCCATGAATGAATAAAGAGGAAATATTTTGAGGTTCTGGCTACATTAATCAGTTATTAGACCTTAATAACTATTTCAAATAATAATATAAGTCTAATGACTGAAACATATAGAGCCAGTGTAAGGGCAGTTAGTGTATCTAGTGCCTATCTTTTCCGAATGGGGCATTCACAGAAGTAAAGCACTACTCGTACAGTACATAGCTTTTAACTTTTCATTTTTTTTTACAGAGTTAGTTTGCTTTGGTTGTAATGATCAAATCAGTACACATAAAATTAGGTCGGTCACATCGGAGAAGTATAATTTCTTGTGTACAGAACCATCACGGATTTCTGTATATATAATCTAAGCCCGGCCGAAATATATTTTTCCCGAACACTTATCTTTCACAAAGCTTTTTACTCTTCATACAAAATAATTTCAGTTACTCCTTTTCAGATGCCTATACATGCTGTCATAGTTATTTCACGCATGCTTCCTCGAATTGTGGTGTTGAATCAGATTTTGGATGTATCGTGCAGAGGTTTGTACACCAAAAGTAAAAAATATCTGCCAATTATTCACAACGGATTGTGAACTTAAAAGAAGATTAAAACTTTTATAAAAATGTTGAGCAGAGTTTTCACCTTATTTGTAAACTGATGTATATAATTTGAAGTCGTTCAACAGTGAATGAAGGAGTATACCCTGTGTAATTGCCAGTCCGCGTAGTAATAAGTTCAGCATATTTGTTGCGCTTTCTGCCATTTTTTTGCCGAGATAACCGAAGGTAGTGAGATGTGATCGGATCTTCAGAAATGGAGTAAGTGTGTCATCGGTACTCCACTAAAATACACGGATGCTGTTGTTTGAATCATCAGAACTATTATAAAAATTAGAAAACGGTTCCGAAAGCAGATTTTGCATGAAATAAAAAGACAAAACATATCTGGTGTTCAGAAAATCGAATATTTAAATCCAACTTCTAGTTAGTAGATAAAATTCATTTTGTGTTAAATTTGGCAACTTGAAGTGAATTATAAAACGCATTATTGCTAATTTCATGTTTATATTGGACAAACTCGACCAAACAATTTCATAATAGGAAAATTCGCACTGGATAGGATTTTTCGATATCGGAAGAAATCCGATATCGGATTATTTATCAATATAGCCTAGGTTGGTCATGATGTTTATTGCTGGCCAACAAATATCAGTTATAAGACCTTTATTATAATTCCATACATCAATAAAAGACTAATGAATAAAAGAATATAATTTATTATATCGAGCCAGAGTACGAGGAAAGATTTTAGTGCCCATCAGTAACGTTCGTTTGTTTTTGATCGAGTTAAGCCATTCAAAAGGGTGTACCCTCCAAGTTCAGTAACAAATCCTTAATGACTAAGTTTCAGAGAAGAGATCAATACTTTATTCATCAATCTGCCAGCAGAGAACCCATCTGCATTTTAGCAAATGATTCAGTTCCTTTATATTTCCACTATGCCCAAACATACAAGTGTGACTGGTTCTAGTCTGATATTGTCAAACCTTTATATATCCAGAAAAAGTTCCACGAATTAATCTTAGAGCTTTTATACCTATGGTCATCGATTTCACCTCATCGTTTTAGATATTTGATTACTATTTTTAAAAATCGAGAAGCAATGTGTGTGGCATCGTTAAACGTGTCAGTTTATTTAAATTGGACCAAGTCAAAAGAACGTTCATTACCATATAGTTGAATGACATAATCGTTTAATAAGTGGTACATGCATGTATCTAGTCGACACAACAAATAAGTTCGCTTAATTTTCGACCACATATACGACAAACCGTAATGTACCAATAATAAGAATTTCATCATCCTCGTATTGTAGACGTTCTGAACAAAAGTCTATATGGCAAAAAAGAAATGAGTAATGGATCTACATAAATCGCACATATAATAAGTAACAAGTTAAATTAAATTAAATTTATTTTAATAAATTTTTTGTGTGATATTGCAATTTGTAATTTAATTTTAGAATACAAATATATAAAATGTGCAAGCAGAACAACACAAAATGTAATTTAACAGTTGCCAGCAAATAAATCAAAAACGTAATTTTTTTTGCATTTCATGTACGTACATATATAAAACGTCTTGTAATTGAAGTTGGTGATTATTTTCGTTTTTCTTACATACTTGTATGTACATATATACATACAGCATGGATGCTGTAAAAAATGTTCAAGTGCAATCTGAAAATGGACGAGATGAATATATAATATGTATACGCGCATAAGTGGGAATTAAAACTCTTCGAACGAGGAATGGTGTTGTTATTGATACTTTGAGATACAAAAAAAGTACAATAAGACAATAATAATGTAATGTAAGATGTTTTTATTTTATAATAAAAAATACATATTACTTGTTAATGTCATATCGAACAGACAGACACTTTTATATATGTGTATCGTTTCACAAAATAAAAAAATAAATAAATCTCATAAATTTCGAAAACGTTTGCACACAAAAAAAAAATTTCTTGTGTTGTTATCTTTAGTTGAAAAAAAAACTTTATAATAAAATTGGAAAGACGTACATATATTATAATAACGAGACTGGAATAAATTGACTTTTTAATCGAAAAAAAACTTTTTATAAAAAGCAATATACAATTTTTATCTTTTGTAATGGAAAAATTAAAACAAAACCAAAAAGTAACGCGCGATCTCGTTTCTTTCGTATTTCGCGCTGTCTTATATATATACGAGTCTCATTTTGGTGACACCAGCTAATGGATTTATGAACACCTTTATCTTATACGAGTAAGTCAAAATTGTGTGTATATTCACATATGAATATAGTCTTATACGTCGACATAAATAATCGGTATGGTGGCCAATCAATTAGAAAAAATGGATTCCAATAAGCAATATATCCTATAATAAGTATACTCTTATTTGATTTTGGGCGTACGGTAATGTAAAATTGATTCTAGTGTGAAAAATGAAGACAGTACTAGAACTTATACAGATATTCAATTGTGAACAGGAATTAATTGTCAAAATATTGTATTAGCTCATCATCATATTAGATTGTCTTGTTTGGTATAATAAACACACAATCTTACAAAATCGAATTAACTCTGGGCGTCACCATCTATACAGTATTTTACCGTTTATCGCTTAATTTGGTGTGAGCAGTTGGTAGTGCCAATTTAAGTTTTAAAAGCTACTTCGACGAACGTAGATCCAGAATTCTATACACATACTCATGAACACATGATCATTACCCGGCTTAAAGTTTAGTAATTAATAGTTTTTACCAGTACATTGTCACTATATCAACCAATCGCTCGAAATGTTTAAGTAGAAAAGAGGACAGATCGAATTTCTTTTGCCTGGTCATATTTAGACATCATCTTTCTGGATGAACACAACCTCGACTTTTCTCCATAATCTAAGAACATATCCTTGTGCCAAACTGCCTCTGATAATATGTGCAAGGTGGTCGAGGGTACATTTCAAACAACACGCATACCAGAACGGTAAATCTGTTGAGACAGAACTCTATATGAACCCGTTGGGTTGATCAAAACATTGCTGGAAATCATAAAGTGTGAACTTTTCTGGAGATCGAAGGTTCGCTTGATAACGTTTTCTTCAGTGCGATGATTACTGCAACTACAAAGACATGGCATGAAGATGACATTTGTGCGGTGGTTAAGTAGCTTGGTCAATCCTAGAAAAACTGAGATGATTCTGTACACAAGACGAAAGAGTTGGGGAAACTTTTGTAATACAAACATTTGGACTTATACCATTCTGCTCTCGTCAGAAGTAAAGTATTTGGAGATATTGTTAGATTGAAAGATTAACAGGTAAAGACTAATAGAAGAATGCAAATAATCATGCAGTTATTTGGTGACGCAGAACATTAATTATGATTAGAAGGAAACCACTAAACCGTCTTTAAAGACTTTAAACGTTTGCCTGGGTATTGTGATAGCTTTGCAGACCACACCCACTGTAGTCCTTGAAATAGCTGTGGATCAATTTAATCATTTCATATACTCTTCTGCACTCGACGGTTAAATCGTTCATTATTATTTTTAACTATATGAAACACCTTGCCATGCATCAACAACAAGCAAACTCATCGTTTCCGAAGACACTGAGTTCATCCTTAGGTCAAATCAAAGTAACGAACGTGGAGCAATGTATAAAGTTGTTACAATTTAAATAGGCAATTAAAGTCAAGTAAGAAAGATAATCCTGATTGAAGTTCAAATTATGTGTGTTCGCAGCTCTGTAACCTTATCACATCGCTATAGAGGTGTTTTTACATCCTTGTACCATACTGTTAGGTTTGCATCGATGTTTAAGTCAAATTTATAATGCGCCTTACTACAACTACCTCTGTCACTTCACTTAACGTTTAAAGCGATTGTTTCGCTATAGCGCTACTGCAAGTTGACGAAGTTTTTAAATATCTAAGCAAACCGAAAGTAAATTATTCATAAATAAATCTCCTAATGTTCCGGTGTTTTAGAGTGGTGACAGATCATGAGTAGAGAATTATAGACCAATATTTATTTTATATCTACGGTTGCTAAAAGATTTTGAATGACTGGTGCGTGATACAATGTTTAATCATTTGGAACAAAATTATTCCGGAACAAGACGGAATTTATTGGGTTTACAATGGAATCCTTGTAATGTGGGTGGCAGGTTTACCGATTTCAAAATCAAAATTGACAAAATTTCTTTTAAAGAATTATACTGTCTTAACTGTCTCTGAACGGTTTTCACTCTCTTCTGCTTAGGTCTCTAATCGGTATATGTGCGGTATTACAATTTCTCCAATAGCCAGTGCGTCCTTTTGTCGTTTACTAACAAGTTAGTTACTAAATTCTACGCACTACGTCCATATCTCAAACAAAATAATGATTTTATAGCAATAGACCAACATTTCAAGCTCTGTGTTTTACTAAGGTTATTTGTAACATAATCAAACTTTAACAATAAGGCCAGGAATAATTTTTAACCAAACTACCGAAATGAAGCAGGCACAATTCGTCAACCAAATACTTTTGACAATCCGCTTAGAGTTGTTTTCTTTGAGATCATGATTTAAAAAAGTAGGCATCTAGAACCTACTTGAAACGGGCTTTAGTTAAACGACTACGT
Source organism: Tipula lateralis (assembly GCA_963932295.1). Classification (NCBI taxonomy): domain Eukaryota; kingdom Metazoa; phylum Arthropoda; class Insecta; order Diptera; family Tipulidae; genus Tipula; species Tipula lateralis. The sequence continues at coordinate 15,573,512 of OZ010736.1, forward strand.
TATTTTTTGAGAGCAAAATATTAAAAAAAAAGATAAAGTTTGTTCGAAGGAGCAAAATAATGATTACTGACTTGCAAGATCACCTACATTCGGAAACGATATAGTAACTAGAGGAGTAAGATCACAGCCGTTAGTAACTTTAGTTCTCCAAAATTTGAACTGCGGCACTCACAATTGAATATCATCTTGTGACCCAGTTGTGGCTGAACCAATCAGCGAGAGTGATGTCTCATATACCAAATATTAACGAAGTTATCATCATGATTCAAAATTCAGAAGACTGTCGATTACTCCTAAGTATTGCTCCAGGTCAATTCATATTCTCATGTCTTAGTCCGCCATCAACGGATAAGTGAAGACTCTTTCGACATTCAGTTGGTTTTTTTATGTCATGTTCGGTTTTCATTTTAGTTTTCTTCTGTTCAAACGAGGAGCATAAGTGTGTATATGTTGAATAAACGTAAAAGTATGGCACATTAAAGCTAATGCAGTTTAACTTAAGCAACGCGTATATAATGATATAAAATTTAAGCACTCATACATGATGGACTAGGTCTATATAAAAATTTTCGCCGGTTAATTGAGCGCAGAGATTAATTCTTGCTCAAATAACAAAATTTGTACAAATACTGTGCATATAATGCGAGTGATAGAGAGAACTCGGAGATAACCATCAGTAGTAGAATGTGTTTCTGTGGATCAAATCAATATTCTCGAATCAATAAACAAAAAAACCTCACCAATTATATGTTTACTGAGAACATGGATACTTACGCAGAGAGCAGCGTCCATTCGAAACTACTTTGTTGATACAAGGACCACCAGTAGTTTCGAAGGGCCGGAGACATTGAGCATGCTTCTCTCTTTTTTCGGTAACGTTATACCATTTTATTCCCACAACTAGATTGTGGATATTAATTGGATTCTCTTTTGATTGGATTTAAGCAGACGAACCATAAACTGTGCATATGCGTATCCGTATATTATTAATTTCTTGAACCTCTACCCTTTCTGTTATTTCTGGCCACCAAACGTTACATTTCGCGTTCGATTCAATTCTCTCTATATCTGTGGTTTTTAAAGATGCATCTCACCACCCATGACAATACCGATTTGGACTGCAAAAAAAATGCCGCATGAGGTGCAACACTATAGGCGATTATGTGCAAGTGGTTCGGCCCTCACATTACCTTACCGATTTTATCCGAGACTCTGTCTTTGTATCAATTTCATTGCTATTTGTACACTTTTGTAGATTAATTTGAATACATTAAAATAGACTTAATATATTTTGAAAAGAATTATATAATTAACTCATCAACTAAAATCTATAGCTTAAATGAAGGTCAAATATATTAATACTTGCTAAAATCTTATAATGCACCTCTTCGATTGATAATAATGAATATGTTTATATATTTTAATCTTATTAATTTTAGCAAAGTGTTTAAGCCACTTAAGGAACTACATATATAATCGGCCATTCAACTTATAGTTTTGTGCAAACATTTTCAAGTGATCTCTAATACTTGATCTATTCTCGCCAAATTTCGTGTTGTTTAGACAGTTCGTTATAAATAAAATACGAATTTTAGTCAACTTATATAAAATTCTCGCGTATGTAAGTCTACATAATTAAGTTCAATTATAACATAAAAAATATTTACTTATTTTTTGAGATATTTAAGTGGAAATATTTGTTCAATGTTTTCAAATTTTTTTTTGTATCAAAACAATAAATTTTACATTTTATTACATATTTCAATTTTCCGTCATTTAAGATATTTTCTTATTTCTTTTATTTATAAAATTATAACCACATTGTATGTATACATAATATACAGGATGAACTTGGTATGGTTTATTGATCGGTTGGCAATGGCGTTTTATATTTAAATCGTGCTGTTGGAATGGTTTGAACAACTCACCCTGTAATACGTCAGTATATTATATCCATTTGGTTTATAAATAGATGGGCGAGAGTAAAGTAGAAGTTGTACAATGTTTAAGTCAGTATAGCTAAAAGAAAATTTGTAAAAAAAAATAAAACAAATTTCTATAAATAAATTATGAATAATTGAAAATTATTAATTTTTGTATATGAAAAGTTAATTTTTTATTTAATTTTGGAATGAGTATATAAAATAGGTTGATTATATTGATGTGTTTATATACTTTTTATGTTGATGGAAATCGAACAGAATTATTAGTTTTTTAACGCAGTATTTCAACAAAACTCCAAACGAATAAAATGGCAATAATTTGTCAGTTTCATTTGATCACAACATTTTCCAAATCGGAAGTAAAAGTATAGGTAACAATTTATAACTGCGCCTAAATAGGACTATATTTAGCATAAATAGAAAAGGATTTACCAAAATTTTAACCAGAAGGGGCTAAACAACATAATTTATTAGGACCTAGCACTACGGAACGGAAAAATAAACTGAGATGCAAATCAAACTATTATAAGTATGCCAGTAATTCTCATCTGTGTATGAGGTTGTAAGAAATTAAAGGAGTTTCGAAATGGGTTACTTGTAATAATTTACTCGTAATTATCTTTTTAATTGAGAAACTGATCTGTCAGAAACGGTTCAATGTATGGGTATAGTAATATAAATGGCTTGATAGATGAACTGGTGTAGCTTAATGGATAAGAGAAATTCTCCTTAGGCCGCTTTCTCGAGTTCGATTATTCATGTTCACCAAACATTAACTTGTACCGGATGACATAAGAACAGTTGTGCAAAAAACCTCCGTTGGGATGGTTCGTAAAGTCTCAGATGAGACGGGTTTGGGGTGTCTACGGCATAAACCAAAGATTAAATAATATAGTTGAGTTTTATAATTTGTTTAGGATATAACGTTTGTATTTCGGTGATCTAATGCTTGATTTAATTGAAAAATTATAAAATAGTTGCCAGAACCAAAATCCCTATTCGGTTTGCAGTAGTTTATTACATCTAGTGATGCCCTTAACTTCAGACATAACGTCTGAAGTTTAGGGCATTTCTAGAAACGACGGACGTCTTGATCAGTGTTTTAACCAATAGCTATGAGTGTTGGTTTTCAATAACAGCAGGACCTATAATAAAATTTTTACAATTTCTAATAGAGACTAGTTCAAGGTATCACATTACGTTTAAGATAATCAACACATGAAAATAAACCGACGCGAACATACAATTGTTTAGATTCAAATTATTAATTAACACATTGAGTTTAAAACTTTATGGCTTAAAATGTATTCTAATTTTTAATATTTTAATTTAATTATATGCGAGAATTTTGGGAGAGTAGTTGAGTGTGGAACCCTACAAATATGGATAACTACTGCATACTCTTAATTCTAGCCAACAAGCAACTCATAAGCAGCTACACGTTGCATGTATAGAAGAGGTTCAGTATAATAAAGTAAACAGAATGTTTTAACCGTTGTTTTACCGTGTTTTTACCAATGAAAGAACCATAATCGTATATAAACGTGACATATTACTTAAAAGTAAGCTACAGTATCTCACTTATTTTTGGCTTCAATATTTATCCGCTTACACATTTTGTGCTTTTAAGCTCATTTACAATAGGAACGATTTCATGATCAACCGATAAATTTTGACTTGGTACTTTGGTATGGAAAGGCCACGAAAATGTTCATGTCGCCACAAGTATCCCTTTGTTATTTAATTTATTGGTTGAACTCGAAGCTGGCTCGTACTTATCTTGTCGTCCCATTTTTCGATGCATAACATGGAGACTAAGTGTGATTAAATATTTCGATAAGGCTAAACATTTCGACACGACTGGAAATTATGGTATATATATAGCGAAATTATTGACACAGTCTGAATTTAGAGTTTTACGTTTTGATGTTGAGGTGCGACTAGAAATTTGCCGAAAACTGAAACTGAATATAAAGCTTAATTATTTAGGTAATTTTGAATTTTTTATAAGTGAAAAATTACTTCGACTTGACATGATAGTTAACGCTTATGTTGATTTCAAGTCCAGCAAAACTAAATTTTTTCTAAGCTCTCACTTTAAGCTCACAGGTTAAGGATTTATATAATTCTTCATCTCGACTGGAAATTGATAAAGATACTTCATTATCTACTTCAAAAAACTATAAAAAATCGAATGTTATAATATACCGACAAATCATCCGGTTTCTCGTAATTGATGGTTTAAAAGTGAGCTAAACGGTTTAATTAGCTGTGGATATTCTAGTTACTTGTTTTGTCTTGTCTGGAACTCATTAAAAAAATACAATGAGAGAAACGAAAATTTAAAGTAAAATGTAATCGATTTACGAATTCAACTCAAAGTACCAGACGACTAAAAATATTTCTTTATTGATCTTAATTTGAAACGATGCTTTAAAAATATCGAAAACGATATTTCGAACCGTTTGAATTTGGCGAACGGATTAATAAAATATTATCTGTTTATTCTCAGTTGCACACTGTCACCTACCACATATCTAAGGTACAGCATACAGTCCTTATTTCAGTTTATATGTAATATTTGCTTTAATATAGTTAGATAATGTACATATAGAATCTGTTGGTATTGTGATCAACAGCCCTATCAGTCGTCCTAATAAAATCAACATTTCAGCTTTTATTCGTTTTAAATTGTAATTCAAGTAAAACATAATAAAATCTCAATTTCAACGGATGGGCTCCACTGACATTCTAAAACGTAAATATTCGTATAGGTATTCAAATAAATTCTATTATCGAGATTTGATAGTAGTGAAGCAGAATATAACTCAGTAGAAACGTATAGATTGCCCCTGTTTCATTTCAATAATTTCTATCTAACAGTGACCTTTCCCAAACATGACATTAAACCGTCGGTCATAACTATTAAATACCAAAGGTACCTCAAAGTCTAACAAATATATCAATAGAGTAGAATACATGTATTTAGCTTCATCATTTGAACGGCAATCTTATCAATAAGAACATTGAACGCTTAATATACAATAGATACATCGACTATTAAGAATTAATTAAAATACAACAAATCAATAATATTAAATTAAAAACTAATTAAATTAATTACAGTAAAAAATACGTATAATTGAATTAAAATGGCATAACATTATAATTCAAGTGTATGTATATAGTTATTTAAAATTAATTCGGTTTTTTTATGTTATGCTTTATAATTAAAAGCAATTATGTCAAACATAAAAATCATACTAATAATAAATTTATAGCAAATAATAAAAATAATAAATGACCTTTTAAAATCAAATCAAACAAATAATAAAAAATAATAATACAATAAAACTATTTAAAATAACAAAAACAACATCGCATAAAATTAAATAATTAACTTGTAGTTAAAATTAAAACCAACAATAATATTTACTACTAGCCCGTCCGTATAAATAAACATTTTTTATAGCAAAAATATCAAATAAAAATTACGTATACGTAAATAAACCATAAAACTTTATAGATATTGTATATTGCTGTCCCATTTCAACAACAATCCGTATAACTATAGTCGATACAACAAAATTTAGTAAGACCTCTTTTACACATAATAAAATACTTTAACATTTTTATTATTATCTATCTCTTTTTATAATCTCGCTTGAATGGGCGAAATGAAAGTAAAACTAATAGTCGCAATAAAATAATATTAATGTCTCATTCTAACTTACCTTATTATTATATTATGTTCTTTTTACGGTCGTAGAATGAAGAAAAAAAATGTATTTTGTATGTGTATGTAGATATTCTATTGTTCTGTTATATTATTTTTTGTATAGTCATAAAAATGGTAACATTATTGTTGTGTTATCTCGTTCTCACACAGGCCAAATCATATAAAAATCACTGTTTCTACAATCATGGCTGACAATAAAAAGCATCAAATAGGCGTGGTTATTACACTGTTTTTCAATTTTTAGTGGTGTTTTTTGATTTTTATTTGTGTTTGTGCGTTTTGTGTGTACAAAAGCGTAATTTTAATTTTATTGATTTTTAATTAATTAAAAGTACTAAAAGAAAATTTTATAATAATATTATTACACAAAATTAAATCATTTATATATAAATGTGTATTAAATAGTATTTTTTTATTACGATTTGTTTTTTATTTTTATTTTAAATTATTATTTTGTATAAGAATGTGTATGTGTGTGTGAGCGAGTGTAAATTTAAGTTAAACGCCCATTAAAACCATTTTATTGACAATAAAATTGTCGTAAAAGTCGGGGAATTAAGTTTCATATACCGCACATGATTTATATGTTAATTATTTTTGTGTAATTATTTAAACTTTTATTTTAACAATTCATTTAATTTTATTAATAATTTAACTTTATAGTTTATTTATATTGTGAAAACACTTTTTGTTGGTGCAAAGCACGACAAAACTTTTTTTTATGTATACATTATTTAAATAGTTAACGCCCATTAAAAAATAAAACCAAAAACATATGAAAATCAACACACTGCACAGAACACACAATCAGAATAAAAAATTTCACTACTGAATATTATAAAAAGAAATTTTCTTGTTTTTCTATACAACACACACTCATACATATATTTATATAATTATAATAATTATATTTAATATTCTAATTAAATTAAAAAATATATACAGAACACACACAAGAAATGATTTGTGACAAGCTCAATGTTGCCATATTGAACTGATTTGTTTTGTTTTATTCAACATATTCATGTGTAGCATTTTCCCAATATTTTTTTTGTATCAATACATAGAATTGGAATGCATGTTGCAATGTATTGTACCTACTAATACATATTAACGAGCTATGATTTTCATATACAGTATAGAAAAGTTTAAAATTAAGTTTTGTTGTATTGTGTTCGATATATACGATATATAAAACTGGTTTTCTTTTTAGTTTTTTAACTGCATGTGTATGGGTAGTTCATATGTAAAATTTCGAAAAGTGTTACTAAACTCTATACTGATCAGCTGGTTCGTTTAACGATTTATTGTTGGTTTGAAACAAAGTTGAATAGACTTTATATGTAAGGTTTTCGAATCGGTTTGTATCGATTGTATGTAGTTCATGTTTGATGGATAGGCATAGTGAATAGAAAGTGGTAAGGTTTGTGCGGGTATTTGCAATTTTAGTAGAATGGTTTTCATTTTTTTGTTTGTAAAACTTATACTTATCTTTGGAGCTATGCTAACGTTTATTCGCATGGATAAACAGTGATTATATACTGACAAATTAAATAGGTCGAACTTTGAATGCGTCTATATTTTGGTTGCTTAAATATGGCCCTTGTCATTTATTGAGTCGCGAATCCCCATTTAATATTTGAAGATTAAATATTTTTTATTGGTTGAGGCTTGCTTCAACATTTAAATATAAAACTAAGTTTTTGGTGTTGTTGTTTGGGTTGTGGAATAGCTACAACGTTTAATTTCACCGTTAATTTGGATTAATGCGCGGTGTACATAGGTGTGCTACTGATGTACATGCTAATCACTTTGATGTTGAGATGATTCATTTAAGAAAATTTATTATCTAGAGACTGACACCAAGATGCAGAAAATGTTAGTGAATAATATTTAATATTATCAGTGATCTAACGACATAAAATGCACCCACAGTCTTCAATGTCTCGCAATACGAAGATAATGCTGAGTTTAATTTGATAAAACATTTAAGTATATGGTTGCCAGAGTTGGTTATAACTAAATCATCAATTGAGTGATAAAGTTAGATTTAAATATTTACCCAAGTACGCTCTTCTGTGGAACACCAGCGTTTGTGTTATATTAATTAAATTGTAAGTTTGCTGCATTTTATCTAAACTAATGTCGTTCATGCCAAACTTAGTCAAATATGCTTTTGCAATATCCAAGTTTGTTTATTGATAAGTGTGTTGATGGCATTCCACATATGTTGTTACTTGTTTTACCGTTGATTTACATTCTACATATTTGAAATAGGAATCCTTCGTTTCTCTACTTCGGTATTGCAAAACATCTTTATAATAATTTCTCGATTTATTAGTTATAATTCACTTCTTGCATGCAGTACTTGAAAGTGAATGAGCTTGGAAGGCAGAGTCCATATAACAACAAAACTTATTGTTTCTTATCAATCGTTTTAATAAGTTTCTGAGTAGAAACCACTTTTCCAAAAATAAACTTTTATCTAATCTCGTCTTTTAATTTATTTAGGTCGAGCTAGTTTTCCATTTCATGGTGGAATGATTTTAAAAATTTTAGTTAACTTGAGAACTTCTTTAAATTGTTGAAAGTTTCCGGTCTGAGTTGTTAAGTATAGTAGTAGTAAAAGTTAGCACGCTCAGTGTATTGTAACAAAATAATATATAAACTTATATGTTAAGATTTGGTATAACGTTGATTAAACACGCATATGGCGGAAATAGAACTCTACATTTTTATAATAAACCTCTTAGTTTGGTTCTTAGAACCCTTTAGTTTACCAAACTCAAATAAATATCGTTTGAACATATTGTTTGAGGTTACAGCAGACGCAATAGTTCCCTGTAATGTTGGTAGATGATCCTAGGTTATTCCCTTTTTTTAATCCTGTTACCAATATTACCTATAAGCTCATACCAATTTAAGCAACTCTGATTATTATTTTAGGTTGTATTATTATTTTAGGTTGTACTCTGTTTTATCTGGCTTTGAGATCAACCCAAAAAATTGAATTTTATGATATTGTTTTAGCATTTTCCATTCAATTGAGAAATTGGGTCACTTATCCCACCCACGAGGTTTCCTATGATGCCATTTTATAATTTTAAGAAGTCAATACAATTTACGACTGTACCATAATAATGAAATAAATAGGTCAGTATGTCTTGTGTAAACATAAGGCCATATCTTTCGTTTGATATGAGTTTTTGACATACACATATAAAAAATACCAGAATTTTTATCATATATATACCATAAATATATTTTTAAACCTATAAATCAATCTGGATATATTTTGATAAAGTTTCAGCTTAAATATTATATATATTTTTTTCAATTAAATGAATAAATAGAAGCAACATCAAAAAATGTAATTAATGTTTTTATTTCGTATACATACGCACAGTATGTGCTTTAAATCAATAAATTTATTTTATTAACTGAAACAAAATGCTTTTTTTTGTCTAGAAATTCAATTTTATTAATTAAAATACAAACAATCATTTTTATATATAAAGTTATCAATTACAAGATAAAAAAATCCCAAAATATATATAATTGAACTTCATGCGCGATTTATGAGAATTTAATTGAATCAATTTATATACTTGGATACAAGTATGTGCATTAAATTTGTGGTTCGAGTATGGATTTCAACTGCAAACAGTAACCACTAGTATCGTTATGCTATCATAAGGGTAATCATTCAACATACATTTACTTTAATTTATTCCAAGCCATATTTGACCTCCGCAATTAGTTTAATCGGGTTGTATATAGTGTGTGTGTATATAAACGTATATAGTTACGAACAATTTAGGTGCCGACACTATACATATTACATCATTTTCCTGCATGCTTATTTATTCTTTTAGAACAATGTCTTTGTTTTAATAACCGCATAGTCGAATTCAATGTGCAGTCAAGTATACCAACTATTCATATAAATTTATCATTATGTTCCAAAATATTATATTAGTCAAAATAATAGTATCACACGCTATTCGTCTAGGCGCACAAGTATTCATAAAAGTTGATTCCGTATACAGGTGTATCGTATTGCAGTATATGAACATATATAAGATAGCGCAACCAAAAATAATTTTAAAATTTTATTCGAGTTTAAATTAATTGTTTAACACTTTCATAGTTATATGTGCATTTATGAATTATAATCCAATATTGTTAAAGATTGATTTGTGCGCGGGTAGAATACTAACTATATGCAGATAGCATCCAATTTATATATATATATACATATATATATATATATATATATATATATATATATATATATATATATATATATATATATATATATATATATATATATATATATATATATATATATATATATATTCCAAATTAAATTAAAATTCAATTTAGAATGTTTATAAATAATTCACTTAGAATAAGAATATTTATATACACAGCAACCAATCCGTCTCTTAGATTATTGAGAATACATTTTTAAGTTTTCAATTTGTGGTTGTGTTTTGAATAATTTTAAAAATTTGTTTTTGGAATTTTATATTTAAATTAATTTCTATTGTATTATTCGATAAAAGGATGTTGGAATAATTTAAATGGCAAATAAATTATCATTCTTTGTTGTTGTTTTGTAATTTATTGGACTGTGTTGCTTAATTTATCAAATAATTTCGGGTGTCTTAAATTTTGCCTCAACTGATGATTACACATGTTGAATTTTAATAATTTAATGCTATTATTATCGTCTAATACAATTTATGGACATGGTGTTATTCAAGGATAACATCCATCTTCCCGTATTCGAAGATATCAATTTTTGCGAAAAATGTAACCGGTTTTAAGCATGTTGTAACTTAAGGAAAAGCCTGCTCAATAATTGGTATGATACAAGAGACAGCTTGTCTTCTTATCTAAGGGAATATTAAATATCAGTGGTTTTCAGAACCTTCAGTTTGTTTCCAACATTTGTGGAGCCTGACTTTCATGGACCTCTTTCAAACTTGACAAAAATTAAGAGCTTTTGAAAATGTTATGAATATATTGAAGTTGGTGAGGGCTTTGTTTTGCCATTATGAAATTGGCTAAAAAAATTCCACTCTTAATGCCACAATCCGAAACATGGAGTAACCATACATTGGTCCTCTCATAATTTACATATTAAATGCGTTCTGCATCTTCCAAAATTAAAGAAGTTTGAACAGATATTATTTGGTGTACAAGGTCCTGCCCCCTCCTTAATATTTTCATAGTAGCCATCACATATACGATATTTCAAGCTAGTCTCATATCATTTAGATAAAATTTATAACTAGTAAACACCTACAACAGAATGCCTATAAGTTGTTCTTTTTTTTAGGAAAAGAGCATTGCATAGTCCGCTTTGAATTTTCCTCATGAATCATGAATTTTGTCCTCCGAGAAGTATAAGTGAATCTCACGGATGTTTTAAATTAATAAGCGGAATGTTTTTTTATAGTTATTGTTTATACACCATAGGTAAGAGTCAAAGGAGCAACTGGTTCTAGTCTTGTAAAACTTGACCCGCATACTTGTAATCAGCACTTGTTTTGCAGCTCTTGACTAACTGGGAACTGATCTACGGCTTGTATAAGAATTAGAGTACAAATGTATTATTTGAGTGCAAAATAATACTTCTATCGTTAATATCAAGATAAAAAGCTTTAGTACATCAATGAGCTACAAACTATCTGAAAAATACAACTAACGATTCAGATAACTGTACGAGTAGTTCTGGACCGAACGATATATATGTATGTACATGTCTTTCGAATGATTGGTGGGTTTGAGAACCTTAATTGATTAATTTACTCAACATGTTGCCAACATTTGTGAACCTGGGATGCAATTTTTTCCAAATCAGGACTGTTACATCTTAGTTGGAAATAAAAAGATCTTTTAGAAAGTATTTTTTGAAAATCCGTCCTTAAAAATGTAATTTACTAGTCATTGGTTCTTCATTGGCCGTAAAAGTCATATGATTGAATGTATCTCGGGTCTTGTTTTAACTCGTCTGCTTCAACAAGAATATAAATCGTTTTTGAGATTCCCAAACATAACAGTTTTATGTATAATTCATTATATTATGAAAAGCGGCTGGAACCGAAAGAGGATCTTTAAACAATGCCAATAAATGCCAATGGTGCAAACCTTTGATTCTCTTCTATTTTACATATGTGTTTTGCATCGTTCGCAAATTGGAAGAGTTTGAACCAGGGCAGAGAAGATACTTGATATGAATGGTCCTACAAATAAGTGATCTAGCTTTCTGATTAAAATGAGTGCTGCCATCAAAGGAGGTCTCTCCCGAAAATATAAGGGTGACATCCTTTACAATGACCATAACTATAAGTAAAAATCTTTAACAGAATTCATAAACTTTTTTTTTTATGGAAATTATTTTACAATCCAACAAGTATCAATGGATATTCACGATTGGTTTAAATCATGAAGTGGAATGTTTTTATAGTTATAGCGCTACTTGAAGTTGTTAATCTGTGTGTGATGGATAGTATATACGAGTACTCTAACCAGTAGAAGAAAGTTGAAAACATATACGTCCACTTGTAATTCTGCATACGATAACTTTATATCTGATAAAACACAAAAGTGCAGCTTGACTGAGTTTTTACAACTAAATCATCAGTATATAACTTAGCGATATGACCAGATTTCTAAAAACAAACAAGATAGTGGTCAGTGACCAAAAGCCACAGCATAGGTAAAAGTACACCACCGCGACCACATATAGAAACTTTGAGTGAGATAAAAGTTGATCCTATATCTCGGTCACAACGGTTATTAAATTGTTTGATTCCTAAAATTGGGCATAATGGGTTGGTTTTGAGTAAACTCTATACTTCTATATGTATATATGTTGCAAGCAACCTCTATCTTGGGCCTTTCAAAATGTACACTTATACAAACCAATCAAACGTTAACTTTATATATTGGACAACCTTTGTAGGTTGTAATATTGTATAGTTGGTGACAATTTCACTGAAGTTCAATCAAGAGCCAAAATACGATCTGAAGTAGATAAAAGATTGACAGTGGCAATGGTTGTAGTGGTTTCTTTGCTCCGAGAACAAGTTATCGAAATAAGAAAGTGTTCGCTTATTTCAGAATAGAATGGAGTAATATAAAAGAATCTTAGGTATAGATAAATTGTTTCTTTTGTCTAGTCAATGTCCAAGTGGAATAACCAATAAATTATTTTGACCGTCCAGTGGTGCTATGTATAAAGAGTTGGTTGGACTAAGGAAGACAATGCGCAATAAACCATTTTCAGTAGATTCCTAATTTGGACCAATATTGAATTTAATTTGTCATTGGAACCAAAACGAGCGTTAAAATCACCCAACAAAAATATATCTCATGATTTCGGACACCGATCAATTATCCTAAATAAATTTTGGAATATTCTGGCCTATATTACTCGCTGACTTCTGGGGTGGAATATAAAGTAATAAAAGACCCGTAACTATTGACCCGGTTTTTATGTATAGACGATAATTTTTAGAGGAACAATCACCTGAACCCATATTTATTTCCTGGACGCTACATACCATAAATATTTTTTATACTAACATATAAAACGGAATCAACTTCTTCACGCACGCTTTTGGGAATTATTCACACCACGAATATTTCAGGTTCCAAAACCAAATGAGGTTTTGGTTGTGTTACATCAATTAAAATGTAAGGATTATCAGAAGCGTGAATGGAACGTTGTATATTGTTGGTGATACTTAAATATGATTGCTGGGAAGATGAATTGAATGTGAAAGTCTGAGATGGTAACGGTATTAAACTTACGCAGTGGTTGCATAAGTACAATAAATTTATTTCATAAAAATAATCCATATTTTTAGGAACAAAGTTTATTTATTGATGAGAATCAACAAAATATATTGAGTTTTATATTTTTTATTTTGGAAAATGCAGATAAGCCTTTCGGCGCTCCCCAAAACCGTTTTGTTGAAGTTGGGTGATTATTTCGAAATCAAATAAGTCTCGGTCGTTTGATGAATATATATATTAAATTACAAGAATTCAGTAAATTTGGGTTATACTCGCTAAGATTATTACGCTCGACAATTTGAAAAAGCATTTCTGAAACGGAACAGGATCGAGTTTGAAACTCTTTTAATGACAGTTATGATGTTGAATTGCATCAAAAAGACAATTAACATCACCTGGAATTTTATATGATTCCATATAACACTCAAATATAATTTAAGGTGGGCTTAGAACGGTAAAACTTGTATATTAATAAATTATGACTTACTTGTTAGCAAAGCGGTCTATCACTGTAACTATATACTGCAAACCAACTAACAATTAAGTCTAACAATATAACACTTTATCTTATAACGCGTGTTTGTAAGCTTATTGATTTTTAATGGTTATGCGGGTTATGCGGAACATGAATGGGGTCAGTTAGGCTGATTAAAATAGAATGAACAGTGCATCTATGAGCGAATGAGTTATGTATTTTTTTAAATCAAAATGGGGCACAGCAAATGTGTTGCGGACTGGAGAGAGCGGATCGGTGCTTGCAGTAGTATCGCTAACAGTAGTTTAGTAATAGTTTGCCAGGTGTCTCCAACGGGGTGTTTCTCTCCTTACTTAACATACCTTCCTATCCTTACCTTTATCGTTTTATGCAAACGGATGTATGAATAGACCTGGTGTTATCCGGGAATCTGGCCCAGTATTTAGAACCACCGTCCTAACAATCAGTCAATCATGTCAATTGCCCTGTAATTCAATGTTGTCCAAAATATAAACTTCAGTGACAATATAGATAACATTAGTTTATATTCAGAAAAAAAGGCTGTCATTTGTCAATATCTTCTTGGTATATCTGTATCCATTTTATTTGCATAGGACAGCCTACATTGTGTTTGAATATTAAAACGATCAATGTCTAAAATTCATACAAAATTAGATAACTTACCAATTTTAGGTATTCTCTAAACAGGGTGGGTTGAGATGATAAGATTTTTCATTAGAAGAAATGTCTATACAGTTTATCTTATTTCTTGATGGTTCAAAACTGAATGGTGTAGCACATATCAAGTCGTTGAACTTTGCTTGTTCAATGCAATTAGGCCGACATATAGTCATTTATTGGATCGGAACTTTTTTGTCTGCAAAGACCTGGGTCACTTCAGAATAAGCTTCAACATTCCAACTTTCCAGTTCTTATAACCGTGATCTGTAATTATTAAGTAAATTTAACTCACTAATGAAGAATTTTGCCCTCAGATAAGTGTCAGTGGATCTCACAGATTCTTTAAATCATTAAGTTGGATGTTTTTTATTTTATTTTATTATATCATTTATATAGGTTAGAGTCAAAGAAGCAACTGGTTTCGGTCTTGCAAGTGAGCCATTTACTTGTAGTCTTGTATAATTACAAAACAGATTGTATCAGTAAGCCAGATTGATCTCTTCCAGTTCTTCACCATTAAAGCACAATTATACTATTTCTCCGCAATATAATACTTTTATCGTTTAGATTACTATATAAAGCCTCAATTTCGGTTAAGTAAAAGTGCTGCCTCTTAATCCTTGTGATGGACAGTAGATACCATAACTGGCATCTTGATTTAAGTACAAACCAAGTGAAATGAAAAATTATGATTCAGATACCTTTTCGATATGTTCAGATGAGAACAATATCTCTCGAAGGATAAATCATCTCAAAAGATTTAAAAAGTTTAAATTCAGTCAAGAGTCTGTTACAGATCATGTTAATTAACAACTGAGCATGCTGTGACAATAATGATAGCTGGGACACTGTATAGCTGGTGTATGAATAAAATGCACTTTAAAGCTAGAAGACAACTATGTTTATCAAGTGATGACTGTAATTAAAGTCCTGGTTACTGAACAACTGAACTAGACTAAATAATTAAGCTTACTCCCAAAAAGGGAATGAAAGAAAATACATGACTGGTCCTATTACTTGTGAATAAAACAAAATCAGTTTTCAAAGGATCAACATCTAAGTCACTACCATCATTATATTGTCATCAAAAAGGTTGTCAATGAACAAAAACTCACTCAAAAGTCAAACATTACCATCTCAGGCAACTTTAACAAACATTAAATCGTTATTTAGATCAGGGACAGCGAGGTTTTAGCAGATATTAAATCACTATAGATCTTGAAATAAAAATATAGTCGGTTTAGGCCAAATTTCCATAACCTCTATCTTCGTCACTTTCTCTCAGCCATTTCAAAATCAAATCAATTGTATAAACTTACAAAATCTACTTTATAAATATAACAACTTCTGTTTATTGTTATATTTTTAGTTGGAGGTAGGATGATAGGCGGTTCTGAGAAAAATGATGCGACAACTAAGAAATATTTATAAGCTATCAATTATATAGTGTTGAACTACAGTTAATTAGATAAATTCAGAATAACATAACTGAAATGGATTGGAAATAGTGGTAAATTTGGACTACTGGTACCACAAATTCTTTTTAAGAACGGTGACTGATAGTTATGCAAGGTCCAGTCGAGATGGCATAAAATAAAATTTTTCGATAGCCAGTCGTTAAATTAGAACATTCCTAAAAAGACATAAGAGGGTCACTTCAAAATAAACTTCAGCTTACCAGTTTATATATAACCAATCTAGGGTGATCTCTAATTATCCAGAAAATTTAACTTTGTATAGTATAAGATCATAACTGTTTCGATCAAGTATATATATTACGAACAAGACATACACGTACAACTATAACCATCTCTAAACAACATCCTTATTAAAAATATTCTGATTTCTTACTTTCATGTACACATTACACCTTCTTTCTATATATAAGTATATGCATTTCACAACGACCGTACACAAAGAAAACGAACACACACACGAAAAAAACGAAGAAGCATCTCCAGTCCCAATAAAATTTTATTGACCATTTTCATGAACATAAAAATAATAGTAAAACTTCTCATTTAGATTCTTCAATTTAGTATTTTTGAGTGGCTTTGAATTTTAGAAGCTTGATTTTATGTAATTCTTGTCTTCGTTTTATATTTCAAACAACATAAAATCGTATATAAAGAAACATACATACATATATATATAGTTAATACGAGTACATGTATGTCACATCGATTGGAAAAAAAGGAGCGAACCGACCAAATAGATCGTCTTATGTACAATGACAAAAAATTTAAATTCTGTTCGCAAATAACATTATGGGTTTTGTAAATCAAATTCTTGTGGCTTTATATTGAATCAAATAGTTTTAATAGACCAATATAGAAGGTATTAATGAGTTTTAATCAAATATGTGTTGTGTACATCGAAAATCTGTTATTTATTTCGGGTATGTGAGCATAATCATAAAACCTAACGACCACACCCTTTATATACAAGCTATATATTTGGATGTGTGTGTGCGCGTTCTATATGCTGTTTCTTATGTATATTATGTAAATATCGCCTATACCAGAAACATATGATTTAAAAAATGAGCTGCGGTCTTTTAATAAAAAATTTTTTTCAAGTTGAAAAATCGTAAAAAATTATTTTCCCACAATAAAATTAACTTCGATTTCATCCAATTTTTTTATTGCAAATTAACAAGACATTTGGAATCGACTTTAGTTTATTCTTTCTTTAGATTATTATTATTATTATGATTATGATTATTATTATGCCACGTTCAAACAGGTTGGTTTACTTTTAGTTTTCTTTTATATACGTTCGTTATTATATTATTTTTGTTATATTATAAAGATTGTATATAAGAAAGAGCTTAAGCTGTTTGGTTATTTTTGTTTCGATTTTTATTTTTGATTTTGCTTCAAATTATTTTCACGATGACTTTTACGATCAGTAAAATTAAATGTGTTAAACTACATAATAATAATAATAATAAAAGTAATAGTAATCCTGATAATGATATCCATGTCTATAAGACATCTTCCCCATATCATAGTTTTGTGGCGTTACGCAGTTAGGTTTTTGAATAATAGAAAATTTATATTTAATCAAGTTTCATCATTTTGAATTTTTTATACTATATCCGGGTATCAAATTATAAGTCACGTTCCAAATAGACGGCAACTATTTTACAAAACTGACCAAATACACTTCATTTTGTGGCAGTTCATACATAAATAAAAATATATTTGACAATATTTGAATAAATTATATTATATATTACATAAATGTTTTAATTAATATTCAAATGTAATATGTAAATCCGATATATTCGTGTAGAGGATTAGATTTCACTTTGAATTGTTAGAAAACTTAAAGGTCACAACAAAATTTTGAACACGATTTGTTTTTTATATACAGTGTCGGACCAAGCCGAAGAACCAATACATGAACTGTTGTGTAATTCCCTTGAAAGCTCGTATTAGTTCACCAAACAGTGATTGGTTTTCTCTATTGTACTTCCACTGTCAAAATCCTATGTAATGAATTGTTTCTAGAAATGTCCTGCTGATATTTTGAGTATATGCTTAAGGCTTTATGTGTTATATAATATCTAACACTCTCTTTGGAAGATATCTCTTTAACTTGGCGATATAGACTACGAGATTCAAGCAATCCAAACTGTTTCCAGTAGTACGAGGTTTTTCACTACAAAACAAATTCAAATTCGCTTCCAAACGGAATGTCTTGATTTATCAGATCATATAACCTGACACATTAAAATGCGACTAAGAAATTACTAATTTTGAGGTTTTGCTCTCAAAACTTTATAAAATTTGTCAGAGTTCCGTGGTTGAGATTATTTTATCAATATTTTCTGTTTGAATATGCAGAAGCATGGGACGATTCGTACGCCGTTTTACAACAGAGAAACCGAGTATACGAAGTTTTGGCACAGACTTATGAAAGTATATAGCTGCTACCAGTATTTTGAAGAAATAAGACCATTTTGACTGTTCAAAGAAGTGAACAAGATGTTTAGTAGTTTTTGATCGTGAATATAGTCATGGTCGATTCTTAAATGTAAAATTTATAATTTCTCAAAAAATGAGACATAGCTGAAAGAAATTGTCAACGTTACTAAATACTTTGAATGTTATTTCGTTTAGGAGCAATGGACATCTACTATACTGGAGATCGAACTATTGGACTATTCTCTTAATTTCCCCACATTTTTTGCTTCACTCAGCATCGTTCTTTTCCAAGTCACTGGCCTCTCAACTTTTCGTTTTCCTTGCGGATTCCAAACTAATGACATTATGGTTATGTAATTTGGTGTCGTTCTCGGCATGTGTCCTATTCATCTCCATTTCCGCTTCCTGATCTCCTTCTGTAATTTTAATTTGTGATCTTATTCGGCCAGAAGCATTTGATCAATCGCCTAAGGCACTTATTCATAAACACTTGGAGTCTTCTTGTGATTTTCTGCGTATGTTCCACGTTTCACAGCAGTACTGATTTTACATAGCATTGAACATTCGTATCTTGGTGTTTCTTGACAGGGGCGCATTCCAGATCTTATGGAGCATGTTGAAAGTGTTTCCCGCTTTGTTGATGCGATGGTTACTGTCTTCTTCCGTTCCGCCTGTTCTTGATACGGTACAGCCAAGGTATCCGAATTTTTCGACATTTTGAATTGTACCTCATGGCTTTTGTCTTTCTTATCTTGGGCCCGACATCATCTGCTATATCTGATTACTTTTGTAGCTTTGTTTGTGTATTTGTGTGTTAATATATATCATCTGCGGAATCGAGATCATTGAGTTTTCTAATTGGAACCCACTGAAATGTAATGTGATGTCTAGCTTGTGACATTGTCCAATACTATTAGGTACAGTAGTGGAGATAGTACAAATCCTTTTCTAACTCCTTATGTATGTGCCACTCTGCTTTCCTTTGTCTTGAATATTATTTCCAGTATCCCGGTACATTTCTCGTATGAAATCGATTATTTTCCTCGGGGTGCCTATTTCACAGATGAGTTCAAAGTCCACGAAGAGTAGATATAGTAGTTAGTTCCATTCGTTGTATTGTTCGGCGATCTTACTGTATTTAGTCACTGATATATGGATTATTGTCCATTGACGCATGTTTGGTGTTTAGATTGACACATAGTGCAGAACGAGTTTGTTCCTACTGTCGTGATGATTGAAGGCGGAACGAATTGAAGACAAATAAGCTCTATTTGAGGTGATCTGCTTTCGAGTTGAATTTAGAAATTGCAACGAGTTCAAATCCCATTTGATGATGAAAGTAGATTTCACATAAGTATAAGGTGAAACAAAATAGTGAAGAGTTATTAGTAATCAATAGATAAGTGATATTTTCTTAACAACTCGGCTGACACGATAGTTGTATTTGTTCAAAAATCTGATAAGAAAATCTGAATCCTGATTTTAACGTTAATTCAGTATTTGATTCCAAAAGGATTGACATTTTTTTTTCAGAGAGTACAAGGTGATAAAAGATTGTATAAAATATGAACGAGGACTTTTATATCGGGAACTTAAAGTTTCAAACATTATATTGTGATTATATTTATCGGGTTGTAGTCTCAAGAAGTGTCTTCTTGTTTCAAATGAGATCATCATTATAAACCTCGAACATATCATTGATGTAAAAGGAACCACCCCGACCGAATTGGCGTAAAAGATATTTTGGAAATATAAGTATTTGAAAGACTTTATAATTATATAAGAATTAGATCGCCAATTTTTTGAATATTGCAGGTTCCACAAAAAATAAATTTTATTGTTTTAATCCAATATGGATTTTTTCTGTACACCGTCACACTTTAGACTGGACAAATTGATTAGACCAAATAAAATTAGATGAAAATTAATCAACCCTGATCCGTTGTATTTTTATTAATCCTCCAAACTCATAAACTGAAAGACTTCATTGTATACGGTAAACGAACTGACCTGTCAGCAATGGAATTCATTTCCCGCCACTTTTTAGTTCATTTGAGAGGCTTATAGAGAAAGACAGAGAGAGAGAGCTGGATTTCATATTATAACCATATGGCGGACATGCTTAAATGTTGTTGCTTAAGATGCAGACCGTCTATGATGCTTAAATTTAGCTACTTGATTTGAAAAAACGTAAACAACCCGCACCTAGTGATTTATTTATCCCCGACACTGTATTCTCAAACTAACCAATAATTTATAAAAATTAAGAAAACAAATTTTATTTATAATATCTTGCAAAATCACGCAAGTTTGTGTACCAAGCAAAAGATCGTTTTATTCGGTACAAGCTTGTTTGTATTTTGTCTAAATGAAAAATTATAATAAATAATTCGAGAGCTAATGAATTAGACATGTTTGTATATAAGTGTCGTGTTTAATTAAATTTGTATTTTGTAAATATTTTCCTATTAAATGTTGTTAATGGAAAGTGGTTTGATTACGTGCTGAGGGCGTCCAAGCAATATATGCAAAGTAAAGTATTATTGTATGATATTAACTAATGTGATTAAAATACATAATTCAAGGGTCCTAACCAATTAAATAATCTTTGGAACTGTTGCTGGATTATATTTGAATAAAACAAAATCTGTTGCTAATCGTAGTTTAGGCTGACTTTTTTAGGGTATATCTCTTAGGATCCAGAAGACTAAACCAACTTTGTTTTAGTATTTGATGATCTTAATATTTCCAATATCATTGGTAGTTTTGAAACCGAACCTAATGGTCTTTTCCCATGCTTACGAAAGCTATATAAAAGTATAAGCCGAAACTTTATATTTGTTAGTGTATATTCGTTAACTTTTAATCAAGTTATCACTTTGGTAGTAATCTGAAAAGAGATTTAGATCCCACTAAATTAAAGAAGAGGATGAGTTTTAAAGCACAAGGTTTAAAAGAGCCATGAGTCCCTATTCAACAGTTTACTCTCCGCCTATGCCAAAACGTATACTTAACTAATGAAATCAAGACATGCTTTTCTCTTTGTATACTGTACAGAAAAAAAAATTTACATCTATTTGCTACACGTCGTTCTTGGCTGCCAACTGAGGAAAGGCAAAACAGTTCATTACCAGTTTTGAAATTACTTTCGATCAATCATTTACCTCTAGATCCATGATCTACAGCATTCTTAACTGATTTTATATGGTGATGCCAGAGAAATCTCTTTAATATTTGACTCGACTGATTTGTACCAACAAGCATCACCAAAACCATGTAGTGATTAAGTTTTTAGAATCATAATTTCGAAAATAATATTTAAAGCAATCTCAAATGACGGAATCATCGTTGCCTAAATCTGGTACGGTATCTACATTTGGTTCACCGCATAGACTCGTATAGAATATTTGAGTGTCTTTTATCAATTTAATTTCTTCTCGTCTAAATCGGTGGGTAGGATTTACTTCAATTCCCATAAAGGAAGATTTTGACGCCACAGGAGTCTATTCAACAAAAAACGTTGACCTGTCAATCAATACATCCATATTCGAAAATTAACACTTCATCGAAAGAGAGCGTTTCGTGGCTCTAATTTACATTTGTAACTATAAACCAACTATTTTCTCTTCTATCATGAGTGCATCAAAATATATTCGTATAGTATTGAATTTATATAGGAATGGACTTTGATTGGTGGTACTTCCTCTATTTTTGAAAACGTTTTCAGTTTCTAATTTTTATCTATAACTATTTGTAAATATATTCAATGCCGCATATACAGGATAAATTTTGTAGTGTGGTATAGTGTATATTTTCTTATGTACTATTGATATTTTGAATATTTGTGTTGATTAGAGGATGATACACCAACACGCATTTTCATTGGACCCTATCTAATGTCGATAGTATAAGTTATGAGTCAGCTGTGCAAATTACTATTCAAAAGAGATAGCTACCATAACCTCATCCGCAAGCTTAGGTAATTCCATCACGATCTATGGAACAGATCAATTTATCAATTATTATTTTCAAAGGAGTAAAACTGTTTGATAAGGGTTTTTATATCCTCAATGGTTAATCAGGCATGGACCACGACTCCTGCGTGGTTCGAAACATTGACAATAAGAATTGCTATTGTTAGTACATAACATATTCGTATCGGAACATTAGTGCTTATAGAAGAGATGAGTTTGTTTCCAGAAAGCTCCTATAATTGTTTATGCAAGTTTGAAAGCATACACAGTTACATAGTAAAGCATACACAAATAAACATAAAAGGCACTGGTCGGTAGGTTACCACGAACCTTAGAATATCAAAAGACCCGTAGTAGTCAATCTCGCCAGGTAACGGCACTGATAGGGTTTGACACAAATTGTGTTGAGAAGTACTTATATAAATACATGAATAGATAAAGTACCTGGAATGGGGATGTTAAATTGAGTAGGAAAGTGGAATGATACAAATGGTGTGAGACATGATTATTATCGTTTACTAAGCGAAAGAGATAATGATTTAAGGAATTTATTTATTTATTTAACACGGCTGATCTGAGAAACTCGTATCTTCTAGCACACGATTCTCACTGACTCATGTTCTCTATGCAAAATATTCGACGACCTTTTATTTCAATGGATAAAGCAGAAGCTAGACAGCTGTTTCATGGATAAGAATCGGATGAGTGTTTAAAAGCAGTTTCGTTAAGTACAGACGAGAAACTTCAACAACTTAAACCCAGTAAGTGTTTATCCGAGAAAGTAGTGGCCAAAAATCTTATACTGCAAGACATATTCAACCAGCTACCCGCTATAGACTGGATTGATGGACCCTCTGTCGATACAGTATAGGTTCATTTCATATTCAAGCTTTTTATCAAAATCAGCATATGATTAGATGCCGACAGTAGTAATAGCAGCGTTTGCCGTAGTTTTAGATCAGAGATCCCAATCCGATTCAAACTTAAACACGGTATACAACGGTATATATGATCGAAATACTTCATTAAATATTAAGCCATTATCGTAAAAACTGTGTAAACTATATATCGTGTACTTTATACGCCCAACTATGGTCAGAAATTGACGGAATTGTCACACCAAATAATCCTATTGAAAATATGTAATATATGTAAATCCTACGGGTTTTTATTAAAGAGTGCTGAAACCCTTTAAGATTCTGCACTTAATGTTATTGAGGACCCATGGTTCAAACAAAGGATTTCATCAAAGCGCTCAGATGCGCAGTACAACCTTATCAAATAAGAGCAGTTTGAACCAGGGTAGAGGAGACAGTCGATTTACAGGAATATTACTAGGATTGAACACAAGGATATCATGAAGTGTTAGTCTCATGCGATAAATGAGGTCAGTATTAGCCATTAGTTACTACACCAGTATTAAGCCAAACACATTTCTGTGTACATTACTGTACGCAGTTTTAGGTGAATTATGAAAATGTTCCCGTACAAAATTCAATTAGTCCAAAAATTGCTACCGAGCGATCCTGATCAACGAGATGAGTATAGTAATGCAATCCTATGGATGTCTGATAATATTGAAGATTTTTCGTCTAAATTGACAATGAGAGATTGATACTGAGCGATGAACAGTCGGCACAAAATCCTTAATTAATTCATCAAACATCATCGCATCCATTAAAACAATTGTATATGGTGAGTGTATATGGTGTTAATGTTTCTATTCCTTCCAAACGGTAGCAAGATATGATTCGAAATTTTGTTGTGCCTGAAATGGAAGAGCAAGGACAAGTGGACGGGTGTTATCAGCAAGACGGGGACACAGCACACTCAGCCCGTTCAACAATTCAATCATTCAATAAGATTTTTCCAAGAAGATTAATTTCGCGAAATGGCAATGTGGCATGGCCAGCATGGCTGGATTCGACAGCACCAGACTTTTTCTTATGGGGATTAAAAGTTTATGTGATTAAGTCCCGAACGATTCAACATCTTAAAGACCATATTCGTCATGCAATTGAAGTTGCAGGATGTTGCAGGATGTCATGAAAAAGGCCTTAAAAAGATGCATAGTGAATCGCGGTCACCATTACGCCGATATAATTGTCCACTCATAACGACAAAACTTTTTATGACCACCAAACCAACTCATCTTTTCTTTGAACAGTGTTATATAGGTCATCAAAATGGTCGTGAGACTTTTGCCCCACCCTGTATATGAGTAAGACGGATTTATGACTTCCTTTAAAGCAAATTTTCTATTGATCTTCAATTGTTAACCGTAAGAGCTATATATGATAAATCATTCGAACAAATTCTGCTGCTAAAACAAACATAAAGTTTATAACCCAGAAAGTGGTGTGGCCAGGCAATAAATTAAACGTTAATCAATCACTTAATTCACAAAAAATAATTGACTTGTGAAATAAATAATGGCTATTTGACCGACGCTCGATCCATTAAGCCCTTCTTTTTACCAATTTCCCATCCCTCCCGAAAAGTAAGACTTCAAACACTCTTTTGTTTTTATCGTTTATTTTCCACCATTAATACATGCACGAAAAGAACGCCATCTATTAGATCTATCATAAAAGATAAAATGCCATCTATTAAATTAATCGGAAACTTTCATAATCTTAAAGCAAACTGTTCTTAAACAGGGTTTTATGGCTGTATTAGATCTCATATTCTCCTATTTAGACTAATAAAATCTTCACTAATTGGTTCATCTTAATTATATATATAGCTCGCATTGATAACGCACCAGGCAACGTAAAACAAGATACAACATAAAATATTATTGGCACGTGGTTAAGATGAGCACCAACATATATATTTCTATAAATATGCAGTAAAAATAAATTGATAATAAAATTATAATGATAATATAACAACAACAACAACGAAGACGACACAACATATTATTATATCGCTATAATATTGATTTTTATTGACATTTATTGACCTTTTAAAAGAAATACAATAAACAGAATATGGTATATAAAAACCATCAAAACAGAATACACTAAAAATTATAAAGGTGAGAATATAAAATAAAAAAAAAAATTTTTTTTGTTTAAGAAATAAGCCGGTATTGTATAATAACGATAACGATTATTGTTGTTAATAACATTTATGTGTTTCAATTCAACACATCGTTAAAAGATATGCTGATCCTTTCTTATAGATATATATCTACCAATTTTTGTTGTTGCTATTAGATGTGTGTGTAAATGGTGTACGGTTTCTTATTATTTTTCTATATCTTATATATATATCGTTGAGGTCTCAGATGATAGTATTATTATTCGATAAAATAAAAAACTTAACAACAAACACTATATATATGAGTTTTATGCAGCTGACGTTTATTTTTCGGTTTACATACACGGCTTCGAAATTATACTTTTACTTTTGTCAGTCACACGTAACTAATAATCAATAAAGATTGTGTCTTCCTTTTTTGGATAGGATTTCGATAGATGTTAAAAGGAAATATAAGATATGCGACACCTGCACTATTATTGGCTACTCGACTTTAATTATTAGGAGAAAGTAATCGTAAGCGTCTTAAAATGGTTGACATTTTTGCTTAGGGTACAAAAACAGTTCTCACTGTATACTCGAGTATATCTACAATTCCTCCTTTTCGAGACGAAAATGTCTACCTACGAGGATGCGACACTTTATTGATTTATTAGAGTTGTTCATTTCTCGTTATATTTCTATTCAAGACATAAGAAGTCTATATATATAAAAAAAACTTCTTGCATTTAAAAATAACTCAAAGTTATTTTTCACAATTCTTTAAAAAGAATTCATGATGGTTGATCTTAAAAATAAAATAAATTTATTTTTTTTGTGTTTCATTTTGATTTATAGCAAAAATTCAAACCAACATGGCCTTTTTCTTCAAAATAAAATAAAATCAAAAAGAAAACAAGTTTTACTCTTTTGCTTTTTGTTTTTGTTGTTGTCTATATACATTTCGATCTTCGTCTTAACAACCACAACAACAACAAAATATTTTCTTCTTTATATAAAACGATCATCGTGTTTCGTTTTATATAATTTTTGTTGTTGTTGCGTGTTCTTTAAAGTTTATGCTTTTTTGTATAATTTAACAACGAAACGCAACAAAAAGTGCCTCGAGTTCACGATCAAGATATGTATCTTTGAATTCAAAGTATTAAATTTGTGAAATTAAATGATAAATTTTAATTTACAAAATCGTATTGTAAAATGTTTGGTTCGAGTCTAATTTCTGTGTCAATCGATAAATCTAAGTCGGTCTGAATTTGTTCCATCGTCGGAACCTAATGCAATAGGTTTCGTTTCTATGTTTCGCTATGTCTAGAGAGTACTTCTTAAGTTTTTTAGAGGTTCACAACTTTGAGTTGGCAACACTGCTTTATTTGACTACTCATGTAACAGTTGATAGTTGCTTTTGTTAAGCTTTGTTTGACATTTCACTTCGTCCATTTTATGGCGTGCATAATAAAGTCCTTCAGAGTGCCTTATTCGAATAACAATAGATCATTTTCGGGCAACGTTTGCTCTTAATGATAATTTGGATCCGGTGAGAAACCGAACGGTGCGCACTGAAGAAGCTATAGTCACAGTGCAAGAATTGCAAAAGATCCAAATCAATCAATTCGTTGTCGTTCAAAGCAGTTTGGATTGTGTGCTTCGGCTGTATGAACAATTTTATTAAAGGATCTTGGCTTAAAAGCTTGCACGATTCAACTTGTGTATTAATTAAAGCTAAAGAAATATCGTATACGTCGCCAATTATGTGAATGGACCTAATTGATATTGATGTTAATTAGGTCCAACAGGACGAGGCCACTCAATGCGAGTCACAATTGATTTACTGAAAGAAACTACACTTTTGATGAAAGAATAATTTCGCGTAGTGGCCCAATTAATTGGTCACCAAGATCGTGTGATTTAACCCCATTGGATTATTTCCTACGTCGATAAACCAGAGACAATTTAACACCTGGAAATCAACATTCGAGGAGTTATTGGCGAAATACAGCCGTTAATGCTACGGAAAGTATTAGTGTTTCCGATGGCGCCTTGTACGCTCCAGCCAATATGGCTATATGACCGAAGTTATATTAATGTTATAAAATTATTATTCGGGAGACGATGAGTGATGACACTGAACATTAATTATGTGAACCTATGTTACCTCACATCACAGTTACTATTACTCACAAATGCCGAAATGACAGATAAGGATTGTTTTTTAGAATAAAGCTTTTATAGAAGTGCTGTACAAGCAAAACTCATTTATGGCGAAAAGAATCTTTAAAGTATTTAGAATTTAGAATTTTAACAGAATTCATTAGAGACTTGGAAAATCGGTACTTTAAACTAGGATGGAGGCTAGAAGACCAGTAAGAACTCATGCACAAAAGATAGTGGTTTTTAATTGAAGATAGCAACAATTCAAAGAGCTTTTAGTGAGTCAAATCGTATCCTGAACAGTTAAAAGTAAGAATAACTACACCCTTACCACATTCACCGTGTAATGTTAAAAAGATGTCAAATTGTTAAAAAGATGTCATCATTAATTTTCACGATAGTCAAATAAATTTTGATCGCTGAAGAGATTCTGCAACAACTACCTTATAAAGCTATTAGGAAAATATCGGACATAATTAATGCCACCGTCATACTTTTTAATGTCATTTTTTCTTAGAAATTTGGAGAAGTAATAATGCCACCTAAACCAGATAGGCCATCAAGTGAATTAACAGGTCAATATTAATTCTTTTTTATTAATTCTTCCAATTATATCAAAACTTTTTGAGAGACTGAAACTTAAATTTAAAACGTCGGAAGCTGTTCCGTCCCATCAGTTTAAATTTTGAAAAAAACAATCCACAATCGATCAATCTTTGTTCAGTCATACTTCTGAACATAGCGCAAAACTTTTGACAAAGTATGGCTATTGAGTATATTGCGAACTGTTTAGGTCGTATTTGAAAGGGAAGCACTTTTGAGTTAAACAGGAAGGAGTTTACTCATAAAAGAAGCTAAAGCAGAGGCCACAGAGAAGTGTGTTAGGGCCATTCATTTTTGTACTGTTTTAGTCGCTTGCTTACCACGTTTTCAAATGACACTGCAAGTCTAGATGAAGGTGACAAAATCGTTGAAATCACACTGAAACTATAAACAACCACATTTAATATAAGAGATTGACTAACTATAACTGAAGAAATAAAGTCTATGTACATTAATTAGATCAATTGAACTACTACCTGTGACTCGCAAAAATATTCCTGTACCACATGCAAATCAAGCTAAATACCTCGTTATGAATCTTGATGCAAACTCAAAGTGGCAAGTATAAGTACATGTAAAAAAGAAAGCGGAACAGCTCCAATTAAAATATAAAAAAATGTACTGACTAATTGGAAGAAACTCTCGGCTATCCATTCATAATAAACTTATGCTTTATAAACATGTGTTCAAGCAGGTCTGGACATATGGTATTCAACTATATGGGGATGCACCAAAATCAGCAATCAAAAGATAATTCAACGATTTCAAAATAATGTTCTCTGGGGGATTATAAACGCCTCGTAATAGTGACCTTCAAAGAGATTTTATAATCTTTAACTAGTGAGTTTTTAAAATGAAATGACACAACATTTTTTGATATCGTTTTATGTGAGACAAACATCTTAAAGAAAATCGAAATTCAGATTGAGTAAATTAACAGAATATGTAAGCAAAATTCAGATAAATAGTATATTATTATAATAGTTGATAACTCGAAAGAATATAATCAATTGACTGTATAGTTATACTAATCCTGTGAGGCCATTATACTACATTTTGAAATGTTTATCGATTACTAAATTTATAAACATCATTTTTGTGTTCAAATAAGTATACACATTCCCAGTAATTTTGATATATTTCCAAGATCACTTTGACATAGTGTTTATTGTGACAGATTCATAATGTTTGGGTTCAAGAATTCATTGGCCAAACCACCTACAATGTGCATCAATATGTATTAAAGGCTCAGTTGAGACACAGTTAGGGCCGTACAGCATATAAGTCCTAGATTATGGGGACGGTTGTTTATCATAATGCTTTACATGTTTCTGATCTATAAAGTTGTTATTTTGGAACTCGTCGAGCATTTCGAAAAAGTTGACAAAATTTGAAGGTTTGAATTAATATTGATAATTATTGGTCAAATATGACAATATTGTACGAACGAGGTCGTATACAGTCTAAGATGAATGAAGCTGCACAAACGGTGGCTATATATATACATATTTTAATTGGTTGCTCATTGATTGTCCCAATCGAAAAAATATTCATTATGAAGTTGATTATACAGAACCTTAATTATGTATTTGGAAACATGGACTATTGAAACCAAAATTTTTTTGAAAACTATTTTCGAGGCAGGTTGTTGTTTAAACTTTTAGTTTTACTTTCTTATAACTGCTCGCTTTTATCAAAAAGACATTTGGAGACATAATCGATAAGATTTAAAAAATAGACTTTGGTCGTTACGATCGAAAATATATGGTTTTGCACCACATATATGTGTACAAAATCCGTTGTCCGACTGAAATTTTGAGCAAAATATTAAAATTTTGGGTAAAATGTTAACATGATACAAAGAATATTGGCATAACCAGAGTGGTGAACCAATATATATGTGTAGTAGATAAAAACACACACCCAGATTTGCTTAAGTTTTCAACTAAGAACAATGCAATTACTCACGATTCTCAAAGTGAAACGACTGTAAGCACGACGTTACTTTTTTAAAATTCTGTAGTCCATTTGTTTGTCAATATCATTTAGGATCATATAAGGTTATTATCTTCAAAAATATGTCTTTGGAAGAATAACTAAATAAGGTACAAGCACTGGTCCTGCATATCTCTATATACACTGAACCAAATGTACCACTCAATATGAAAAATTTTAGTGACAAAAATATTGATAAATATTTGTCGGTATTTTTATTGTTATTTTGAAAAAATGATTTCATTGTGATAATTTATTTTCATTTCGAATTAAAATATTACAGTTATACCTTCATTTATATTTTTCAACAAAAATATAATTTTTTATTATTCATAATGAAATTTATTCTTAACAATATATTATCAGTAATAGTATTATTGATAATATATTGGCCACTTAAAGTATTATTGATAATATATTATATGAAATTTTTAGCTAGTGATAAGTTCGTAAATCTCATTGATTAGAATCTTTGTCGGTTGTGTATTGATAAGGAACTCTTCAATGTTAATGTAATTTTGGTCAGTTTGAACAATTATTTTTTACAGTGTAGGACCTGTTATATCTGTACTTGCTAGATAATTAATACATTTGAAGGGCAAACAACCAGATCCACTGAAGCTATATGACAATCCAAAAACAGCAATGGTAACAACTATAAGATTGATTTGGGTTTGTGTCAAAGATTGGTATGGGATGTCCCAAAAATAAGATTGGTTTGGGTCAAAATAATTGTATTTTGATTCAGAAATATAGCTCTAACATTTCTGTGATTAATCCATATGACATTGTTCGAATTAAAATTCTATCAAATACTGCACGAAATCGGCCTATTTTTGTGAATCTTCGGGAATCTTAAGAAAAGAATCGCAAACATCCTAACAATAGGTAAAATTCCTCAATCGATGTGAAAAATGAACAAGTATAGTTTGAGTAAGACTTTACCTGTTTAGATTTAGACAGCATATAGTATAAAGTCAACTGATCATAATCGCTTTTACTATTAGCTGTACTGTCATAATTTTCACTAGCATTTTAGTGCATATTCAAGTAGTTTTTCAACTTTATCTATATATTACTGTCATTCACATGTGGTAAGTAGGTTCTGTTGTCAACTATCTTCAACACTCACATATACTTAACAACTTATGCTTTAGGTAAAACAAGGTATTTACATAACACTTCGTCATGCGAGTTCTATTTTGTCCTATAGACCATTTTATGAAATTGAGTTATGAATTAATATGTTTTGGAGCCTGCTCTTTCAGATTTTTTTTTGTCAAAATGGATCAATCTCACAGTTTCGGAGAATATTTTTGATTTTATAGTGTCATGTAAACCGGAAAATCGTTTTTTAGGTCGCTTTTGTTCTTATGTGTCCTATCTCTTAAAATCTCCAAGTAGGACTTAAGCGTATAGTTTACATAAAATTGTACTTGAATGCTTTAGTGTCCTATATCCAAACTGAATGTACAGAAGCATATTCAATACTGAGTATAATGTATCGTTGTTCGTGCCAAAAACAGATATTGCGATACTTGCAGCAAATTCGAAAACATCATACCGATCGTACTGAAAAGCAAATTAATTAATTTGAGACACATCGAAAATTAAACGACGATGCAAAAAATGCGTAAAGAATCTTACAAAGCACTTGCTCTACAAAATAAATCGATGGCATGAAAAGCTTATGATTTAGAAAATGTATTTCTCAATACCCAAAGAAAATGCATCATTTTTTTTTAAACGTTAATTTAATGTCTATTATTTAAGCGGATATTGCCACACCAACAAAACTACTTACTATTCTCTTTGGTAGAAGCTGGAACGACATCGCTAGTGTACTTATTAAAATATTGAAAGTCATTTTAAGTGATAACCTGCATAAAATTACGAAGCTTATACTTTGGTCAGTCGCTTGTACTACCCAAAACCGCAATCGTAGCAGCAGTCTAGTATAACTTAAATTCTGTAGGTATATCAACGTAACAAATAAAGCACAATGGTTTTCAACTCCTGGTCATTCCATAATTCAAGAACTCGATGCTGTGCACACAGCGTCATAGATCTGTTTGACTGATACACCATTTAAAGTCGATGCAGTATCCTAAAGTTCACTCATGATGCAAAATAAAGCTAAAGTTCAAAATAATGCAGACTTTACCTTGCAGCCTAGTGATTTTTCTAATTTTAATATGGCTTTCTTGGGGTTACATTTTAGTAATCTACACCAGCAACCGAAATATCATATTCAAAAACTGATATTTTTTCAGTTAAATATAGAGAAAGGTACGTTGAAATGGAACCGGAAAATACCGAACCTCTGATTGTAAATTCAAATAGGTGAGCTTAATCTACACCTTCCACAATGACACAATTTTACCAAAATCCAACTCAACTAAGCTCGCCCGGAGTATTCTAAGGAAAAGATAAAGGATATAGTTTCCATTCTATAGGGTAATTTTGAAAATGCCAGACTAAACACAAAATTGGACTAAGTTCTGTTTATTGAAATGTGATTTAAAAACTATGACTGAATTTTCTTTAGATGGTTTTTCAACTTTTTCTTATTTTGTCCTATATCCCATGCCCTATATTCAATTTTGCTGTTTATGCTCTTAAAAATTGTCCTAGTTCCAAAAAAATGACATAGAGTTGGAATTCTAAAAATATAGCTATAGGTAGTGATAAAGCTCGTTGCACTTCTGAAATTAAATGGAGCGCTGTTTTTTTTTGCCAGATGGAGACTTTAATAAAATATCGAGTAATACGTCAGATCAGGATGTAAGTATTATATCAGGTAAGGTAAGAGTTTTCCACTTTCCAATAAATAAAAATAATTTATTATAAGATTACAAATAATATATACATCATTGCATAAAGTCATTGTTGCGTCAGTTTGCTATAAGAGCCAGAATCTTCTTAGTATAAGTTTTTTGAAGAATCACAAGTACAGATATTCAACCCATATTAGGGAATTCTTTTGGTTTTAACATTTTGCTTCCTTTCAGTAAATTCACCTAAAATCTATTAACAAGTTTCAGATTTAATGGGTAAGTTGAGGCATATTATTTTTCATTGGCCATGTAATATTTTGACTTGACTAGATTCTATTTACTTAATAATTTCAATCTATATATTATATATAGAGAGAGAGACAAAACTATCAGATAACTTACTTCAAAGACTATAGTTACGTCACAACTCATATTGTTGTAACCATATCCAATACATGGACAAGCCAAACCGAATTTTCTGTTATTCTAACAGTTTTTTCACTTCACTATAATTTCACTTTACATTCACTATACAGTCACCATATTCACTATATATTCACCATATTCAGCACAATTTCGCAAACATTTGTGCTTTACGCACAAAACACTAACAATAAACTTTATTACCACAATGAATAATTTACAATAATCACTTTATAACACTGCAAATAATTTCAACATTAACTGAATAGAGAATTAATTAATAGTTGGAATTAAATAAGCAACAACAAAACACAAAACTATATACATTTCAGCATGTCATTGGCGCATTGCTATCATATATCATGCTCGCGCCGCATATTACATATATTTCTTTGCAAAATGTTAAACGATCCTACGCTATTCTTCATTCCGATCGTCATTCATCACATTGTTTTGCTGATTCATTTTATTTTGATTCAGATTTATGTTCCACCTACACGATCAATGATCTTGAATGCATATTTTATCTCTCTACACAAGATATGTTGTTCGTTCGTTTTTATAACAAAGCACATATTTTACTGATAAAATATCACCCCTCAAGGGCATTCTTATTATATTACTTCGCTTCTGTTACATTTTTATTTATGTAAATGTAAATTCTAATTGAATTTTTTTATATCCACTTCGTACATGGTTATATGTACACTCCGTAGGACTTATAACAAAAGTAAGTGATTTCTTGATCGTGTTGTGATCGTAGTTTAGATAAAACCGAGCGCGATTAATTTACGTGTAAAATGCGAAATCGAGCACGTTTATAACTTAATTTTGAGTTCGTACTTTGCACATATTGAGACGCGATACGAGGTTCGAAAACTGAACCAAACAATACTATTTTAGAATTGAAACTAAACATTTTTTTGACTCTTTCTCCGCACACAGTCAGATTACGTAATTTTGCCTATATACCGAATATAAGATATATATCCTGTAATAAAACATTTAAACAATAAACCAAAATGAAACCCTTGCAATAAAAAACGAGTCTCTACTTAGCCAATATATATTGTTTGAAGGACAAACTATCTTCTGTATCATAAACATTCAAAGAAAGTTAAAACAATGTCAATTAACTTTGAATATAATTTTAAAAAATAAATTTCACCAGAAAACCCTACCCCTTATGTCCTTTTCCCAAACATCCTTTAAAACCATAAAGTTTTTTTTTTGCCACACATAATAAATTTGACCCTTTATCCCATTACATAATTTTAAAAATATATTGGATGTGTATGTGCCTGACATTATGTGTGCCGAAGACACAAAAACCCTGTAACCTTGAAATTTATGAATATGTATAGTGTTTTATGTTCAACTCATGAAGAAAATAATTATGTCACAGGTAACCACGTATCGCATCGTTTTTGTGCAGATAACTATCAATGGATTAAATTTTCTTGGAAGATTTTCAAGGTGGAAAAAAAATGTTTAAATGTTACGACAACTTATGCAATTCTTCATGTATTTATTTCTTTGGGGCCATTAAACCTCAAGGTAAAAAACATATTTCTTTAATTATCATAATTTTTTATTACTTGTCATAATTTTGGTTACGTTTCAGTTGTTTGCAAATTTAATAAATAAAATATTGATGGAACGAATCGTTTATGAAGTGTAACAATAACGTTTATTAGTAAGGTGCAATTAAGGTGCATGAAGCAAAGGAATACTAAATTATTTAGTGTTTGTTAACGGTAATGGTTTTGAAGTCTAGGAACTAAGGACATTCGAATCTTTTATCTAAGTGCCCATTCATCTCTAATGATACACCAATGTGACTAGCAGAAAATCGTTTACCTGTATCGTCATATCGTTTCAAATCTGTTTTGAATTATTTTTATTAAAAACCCAACGCGGCTTTTATCGATATATCAAGACTGGGTATCCTGATCTTTAGGCGGATCCTGTTAATTTTTCAAAACACTCCAATTAGTGCATTGCTTCGAGTGATTATTGTATTCGCATTACTAGAAGCCAAACACCAAACATAAGTCTACAAGTGTGTATAAGTAAGTGACCATCCATAATCTACGTCACACTCGTCAGGCAAAGGGGAGGAAAGGGCTGACGTGATGATAGGTATGTGATGTTGGAGGGGACGAAATTATAAAATGTGACGTCACATAATTTAAGCGGTTTTATTAAAGTATAAATATAAGTACATAGTTTGAGAAGATATTAAATTAAGAGGAATTCGATACTATTACACGACACGGATTACAGTGGCTGTTACATCACTCTTTAAAGCATAATGCTGATGCAGTATTTATTGACACCAACGCATCAGGTCGCAATGTATTCAACCGCGTTGAAAGAAGGATGGCATCGCTTAGTAATGACTAAAGTAGGCTAATCCTACCTCATTATCATTATGGAGCTTATCTTAATGACAAAGGCGAAACTGTTGATAAATAGGTTGGTTAAAATTTAGCTCCAAACAATCAAAGCCGTTTTCTCAACAATAATCAAGTTTATTGTTCCAAAAAAATATGAACTACAGGCAGATCAAAAAATAACTGCAGAAAGTGTCGAAGTTAATATGTTGACATAATAAGAGACCGATCCTAATAGCTATTTCCTTTATCCAAAGATATATATATAGGACTCCGTGCACCAGAATTACCATTGAAAGACAGTCCCTTTCTCCTTTTGTATTATTTAAAAGCTTGTTATGTAAGCACATTCTTTCTACGGTTTCGTTCAAAATTGACCCATCCTTCAGTGCACTTGGTTTTAAAAGACAGAGTTCGGAACTCATCAATGTTATGAAAACACGGTCAGGGGTAAAAATCATTTAAAAAGTGTGGCGTATAGTTTATGGATGGTACCTTAATGGCACCTAATAGGATTTCTAAGCTTTTAGACTTTCGATCTCTTCTCGAGTGAAAACTTAAAGCCTTAGATATTTTAGCTTTTCGTTTTCGCTCAAAATCATCTCCATATAGACTGTTTGATTCTTTCTGAATAATTTGGATACAGGATTTTCCTCAGTGGAGGGATGTTTTAGGAGTTCGTGAACTAAATAATCTCATGAACACAAAATTAATGAAAAATTCGTTTTTTATGGAGTTGAAAATAACTCTAACTTCTGGTTCTCTAACGTGCTCGACCTAAATGACTGGCCTGCAATTCAAGGTTCTGAACTTTATAGTTCAAAAATGCTTATTGGAATGTCAGGAGTGATGTTTTATAAATGAAATTGAATATACCTTTTTGTCCTGACTGTTATAAAAGCTTATATAAGCTTTCATTCAAATCATACTTTTTAACATCAAAAAGAACGCCCAGCTTTGTCTCATCGATGGGCTTATTTGGCCACGTGTGCACAATTACTATTAAAATTTATGGCAAATTGACTATCACTATAGAGATTTTCACCAAAAGAGATGGGATAATCACATCTCTTCTCGTTTATCCAAAATCTTCTTTGGATCAGTAAACCAGCAAAGATCTCAATCTTTCATAAATTATGATAGACTTTAACGATCACTTTAAGGATCTTGCTGGGCATTCTCACGTGGAACTGCTCCCTGGATAATCATACATTTCGAATGAAAATTCGAAACACCTCATACTGCGAACAGTAGACGAGGCGGGCAAAACTGTTGAGCACTGTTTGTGCTACTATTCTTCATATTCTAGCCATAGACTGCACTGTTTCGGCTTACAATTCCTATTTGAGGATCAATAGACGACCTTGAAGATACCAGATATCTTGAACTTCATTAGAAGAAAAAACAAATTTTGGGCCGATAAGTGTGCGTCTGGGAAGGGATGTCACAATAGTTCTGAGTGACTGGAATCATAAATAGAAACTATATGACAAATATATTTATCCATTTGGAATTTTCTATCACTATGTCGTATAGTAGTGAAAACGTATATGAAAAATTCGCTTTATTAAAGCTCCAGATGAACCTATAGTAGAACTTAAAAAGAATTTTACTGTGTTGTGGATGACTACGGGCCAAAATCCAATGTTGCTAATCTTAACCTTACGTATGCTTGAGTCAGTACATTTGTGATTACGTATCGTTGCTCGCTTATCGATTATATATAAAGGAGAAATCATTCAGGTGTGGAAACCTCCTTTAATTTAACTTAAAACTTCGTTATATAGAATTTTAGGATGTGTATAACCTTCTAATGGAGTTCATAGAGAATAAATGATCTTCCATGTTTCAAAATTCAATCAATAAGCTCAATAACTAACTGAGAATGTAGCTAATCGCACGCATATTAACAATATATATACAAGACGAATTATACTTGCATCGGCTAAATTGTGAATTACAATATTGTTGATCTTCAAAAGCTTATCTATATACTCGGCGTGTTGCACATAAATCAAACCAGAATGTGCATAAGAAATATTGATGAAGGAATCGATATATTGAAAAAAAATCTCATATTTTATTCAAATCAGCTTAACTGTTTTATAATATATTATCACCTTATAAAAGGTGAGTTTATTTCTATAAAATTATTCATTTAATATTTTCTAAGCGTATTACATTCTTATAGGCGATGGATGACTTATTGATTAAAAAATCTCCGTAGTTTTTATAAAACCAAAACCAAAAGAATTTTGTTATTTTATACAACCGCATACAATAATGCCATCACACTATATATGACTATATGGATAGAGGCTAACTATTTACCATAACACGGGTATCAAACAGACGTATGTATACCGCAAGCATAGTAATTTTAAAAATTCATTTAATAAATCAAATAATAAAGACATTATCCATAACTTAGGATTGTGTGTGTGTCTGAAAAGATTAACTGGTCATAATTTTAAATATTTTTGGGATTACTTTATAGATGCATGAACATATTCTTTCATGATGAAAAGGTGAAAATATTTTTAGAAAATATATTACAAGAGATTACGATAGGGAAAATTTACCTATGCTCAATTTGGGACATACATACAATCGTATATTAATTAATTTTACATATTTTGAAAGATTTTCGAGAGATAAAAGAAAATTTATTATGGTGACAATTAGCAGAATGTAGATGTATGAACAGTTTTTGGCTATCTGATGACATAAATATACTTGTTTTTGGTTATTGAGGTGGTGAATGAGTAAAAGCTAAAGTCAATTCAACACGGGCACTCTAACCACAACCA
This sequence comes from Tipula lateralis, assembly GCA_963932295.1. Taxonomy (NCBI): domain Eukaryota; kingdom Metazoa; phylum Arthropoda; class Insecta; order Diptera; family Tipulidae; genus Tipula; species Tipula lateralis. Next base: position 15,612,265 of record OZ010736.1, read on the forward strand.
TCATCAGAAGCAAGTAGGTGAAAATCAATCTCAGTAGGATCGAGGTGAGTTTTCAATTTTATTCTTTACCTTTTCACAGATGATCTGTTAACGGCTGGATAGGACGCAAGAGTGTATAAGATTTATATTCAACTCTTTTTGATGAAATATTTGGTTCTATGAACCACTGTAACATTGATAGGTTAGTAGGCTTTTCGAACAATAGTACCTTACCACCTTACAGATTGCTTCATCTTTTTAGGATTTTAACTTATGTTCTATGTAACATTGAAGTGTATAAAATGGTCGAAATAATGCTAAATGTTCAAAATATAAATTTTTTGTTTATTTTTCTCTCTACAATCTGTTTTGGGGTCGAGGCACTTCCTACTCTTTCGCGGTTCGCTTATTTACGTCCTAACCTTACGCCATTACAGTAAAATCGAGGACGAACGGCTTGGCTTATAGGTCCGATTTACCTAACCATCTGCACATTGCATAGCTCCATGACAGCCTATAGTAATGACATGGAAGATGGATTAGTCCATGAATTCTTTACTCCAACAGGGGGTCATAGATGTGTTTTTTACACCATCGATCGTAATCATAAAATAAAAAATCCTTTTTGCATCCTGCTCCTATCGGGATTCGAACCCGGTACCTCCCGCTCCAACTGCCGCAGCTTTAACCACTACGCCACCTGGGTGTTGTCAGTATGATGAAGCTTAAAAATGTGAATATTAGCTTAAGGTAATATTATGATTTTCAAATTTGGACCACATATCTTTTTAAAAGTAAAAAACTTTTTCACACCACAATTTGGACCATAATCAATGCTATTTTAGAAAAATTCCCATAAAGAAATCGTTTACTCCCTATTAGTAAATGATGGATAGTTTAACACCTTATGGAAGTTAGTGAAGAAACATGACTTTATGGTCTCCCTTTTATCTCGGCGGAGTCAACGGGTAGTATACAAAATGCTGATGTGCTTTTCACTATTTTCCTTAAAATGCTTCATCTTGATAAAACCAAACATTCAATTTCGTTCTTAACAATGCCAAGAGCCGATTCATAGGCAGCTCAGCTCTATTCACTGAGTCTTTAATCGTACCCATCAAAACCAAATTTTTATGAAATTAAATTTTCAATGACGCTGAAGGAAAACATGTCTAGAGAAGAATCGTTTAGAGGCGACTCATTTTGCGATTTTTATCGAGGTATCTTTTTGTCTAGTCATCAACTTCCTCATTTTCCCATTAACCGTCTGAGATATCTACAGTGATTAGAGGACTAGAGTTCTGGTTTTTCATATGGTGATCGGCTAATTATGACTCTTCATCAAACCTGATGGACGTGCAAAGATTAAATATCGTAAAAAAGTTCAAAGATATTTGCCCTCGCATTCCGTTAGATTGGTTCACTTCTTATAGGGATGTCGCCAACTTGAGTTTTTCTATTTTGATTGCCCTTAATCTCGGAAACACGTGATGTCCACTGAAGGTCATCACAAGTCTACTTGACACTTGATATCACTTGGTATCCAAAATCTGCATATTGGGCAATATGTATCCACTAACCAGGTGGGACCCTATAGTTATCAGTAGTCATCACGAGGAGGTTCTGAATAAACTTGCCGATCAATTAAGAATAAAGATCTCTCTAAGACAACTCATCACTGTGATTGCTGCCTAAACATGATCAGCACAGCGACAGGCCACAACGAAAATTTACAGAGCTTAAGGCGAAGGCCACTCGATTTTATCTTCACCCTTTCACACCAGCAGCTACACTTACAAAAACGGAAGAAAAATAATTGGTGGTGGAATCATATTTGCAGACCGACTAACTGGCAAGCGTCTTTACTTCGAACCTCAATCAATTCCGTATTGTGGTTCCAAAATGGATCCTGTCAACATCTCGTGGAGAATAGTCTTCAAGAACCTGAAGACTATGGAGTTTGACTTGAATCCAATGTTAACTAAAATTTTTCTCCTTTCTTATAAGCAAGGTAAATACCCGAACGTCTGGAACAGTGCGATGGTGTAACCAGTTTTAAACGCGCTTGTGATAAAACTGACCTTTCAAAAAACCGGCCAATATCAATTGTGTCAGCCGTGGCCATAAAGCTTTTGAGAAATGCATTAACCAGCAACTGGTGCATTATCTTGAGATTAATAAAATAATTTCAGATTAACAATATGGCTTCTGCGAAAAGTGCTCCACAACTGATCTCTTGACGTTTGTTATAAGCAAATGGTATCTCGCCCTTGAGGAACACGGAGAAGCCTTTGCAATTGCTTTGAATATAATGAAGGTTTTTGACAAAGTTTTTCATGAGAATTTCATTTGTAAAGTTGTGGCATACGGCTTGGATTCGATGACCATTAAGTGGATAAAATGCTTTCTCAAAAACCGAAAGATCAACGTTGTGCTTATACATCAATGACTTGTTGGATAGCACTGTTAACCCTATATGCACAGCTTTGCCGATGATGCAACATTGCACTCTTCTGTTTCATTTTAGAGTGAGCCTACTCCTTCACAGTTAAACGGTTAACGGCTGGAAGTGGTCACTTTATCTTGATTCCGATTTGAGTACAATATTTTAGTGGGGCAGTTAAAAATCAGGTCAAATTTAACGAGAAGGCACAACGAATACCCTTTTGTGTGAGAGGGTATAACGAATACCCACCTTCAATTCGTGTGCTTGGTCTTCAGATTACCAACCATTTAAAATAGAATGATTATCGCATTATCGCATTGGCCAAATCAGCTTCACGTAAACTCGGGTTTGAAACCGCATCAGGTTCTCCAGATATATAAAACCTTTATTAGACCTTGAAAAGAATATAACTGTCAAGATTGTGGTAGAGCATATAGCACTTTTCTTCAGTTGCTGGATAGAGTTCAGTGGCGTGCCTAAGCACGAATTTTTTATCGAACATCTAGAAAGTGGTATTCGTTTGCCGGTTTTCAGTTTCCGTTAAAATATAAAATGCACAAATTTAATGCAGCTATCATCCTTAATCTGAAGGATCGCGCGTTGGATGCAGGAGCTCGGACAGTCACAAGGAGCTAGGACAGTCTAAAAGTCAGCCCTGCACCCAAAAAACTAACAAAAAAAAAAGTTAATTTCTAGAATCGTTCTGATTGATAAAATATACTATTTTAAAGTCAACGACCGCAAACTTTTACCCCATTTCAACTTCTCCAGTTAATCAAAACTTAATTAAAATATTTTTCTAAATTATTAAAATATAGTTTAATCAACTAAAAAATATTTTCGGCAGATATTAAATTTATTGCAAGATCAACTGCTTAAATTGTACAGTAACAGCATATAGAAAACAACAAAACTTCTAATTATCATAAAATATGTATTTATATAAAACGCCGCATAAATAATAAACAAAATAAGCTGACGATTGGAGTTAATTAATAATTAATTAGTAAATAAGAAAATTAATTTTATTTGTTGCAAATCTAGACTCTAAAAATGATAGTTATATGTAACATACAACTTGTGTGGGCGCGGCGGGCTAACAATGTCATTAATTTTGTGTCGTTGATCTACGTACTTATGTGTACAGCATTTGCCGCAACCTAATTTTTTTAATTCAACTATATATATAAATTAATATAATTGTTTGCCATTAAATTAATTATATTTAATTTTCTGCATTACTGACCGATTACATCACAAAATGTAGGTCGAATTAGATGAGTATATAATTATGCTTTTTACATATACTTGTATCAATGCCTATATAAATTGTTATAAACAAAAAAAATTAAGACATCATTAAATAAGCTAATGTTTGTAATTAAAACAAAAATGTCACTGGGTATTATTAATACATAATTAAAATTAAAATTAAAGCCACGATTATATATGCGCAAACATTCTAATTGGATTAACTTGAATTTATTACAAATTTATGCAACGTGGAAATAAAAATTAATATATGTTTATTAATAATAATTTTAAATAATATCACTTTAAGATTTTTATAAATTATTAGATCGGTTTATTTTATCTGAAGCTGTATGGTGTGTAAGAAATACAAATTATTATTTTTTGAATAAATGTTAATAATTTCCTGTTTCGCATGCACGTATAGAGAGAAAGCGTGCCAAATTTTAAAATTATTGTTTTCATATAGAATCTGTTGTGGTGGCCGGTTTTGGCTAAATTATTGTTTTGCCCGTGAAATTTTCACCATACCACGCGATAGTGACAATAATTCCAGTAAAAAGTTGCCAAATGAAAAGTGAAGGGTGGTCACATAACTTCATCAGCGTTTGCTTGAAATTCGTTTGGAACCAATAGAAACCTTAAAATGACATATCAAGTCAGACTTAACTTGATACGCCGTTTTAATGAAACTTTTGTGGGACCAAACAAGGCTATATGCTTTAAGTTGCTACCTCATTTAAAATAAATAGAAAATTTTATAAGGGCTTTCACTAGTTGTGTAACACGTTTATAATCAAAAATTGGCACAATGCGAACAGTTCATGCAGGAGGAAACGTAAAAACTGTTACGCACCTGTCAGACTCTGATCTATAAGTTATACCTAAAAATTGCATTGCTCATGAGCTGCATAAACTGCATTGAATCACGATCGCAGATTTATAGTTTGATACATGAAAAATTCCATGACTATTCCATGCCTTTAGTAATCTTAATATGATAGTTTACTTGATTTAGAGCAATTTATTTATTTTTAACTCTTCGGACATGAAGAACAATATTTTTCATTCGCTAGTTCATTGCCTCTACAATATAATACTTTTGTCTCAAATCAAACAAACTATAGACAGTGCAGAAATATTAATCACGAGTTCAACGCCAAGATCAAATCTAATCTAAAGATTCCGTGGGTCCACAGTAAACTGAAATGAAAACCATCGCAGTAAAATAGTTGGTCACATTAAGTCAGTATTAGCCAACGTTTTGCAACCATCATCACCCCGTGGAACTGTTTTTATTTATAAAATTGCAGGCCACGAAATCATAAAGTCTAACAACATAAAGTAACGCATCACGAGTATATATAAAGGGTGGTTAAATTTTAAGAGCCAACGTTGAATGTGAACCACACCTAAACGTCAAGTAATTCTGCTTTTAATTTGACATTTCTCAATTTCAGACTAACTCAATTTGACCCATGGAAAGATACACACTCGAGCAACGTGTTAAGGTTATTAAGGCATATTATGAAAATGGGAGTTCAAATCAAAAGAATATCGTGCACTTATGGCGTTCACAAATACGACAAATAGTCACGCCACAATTAACAAACTAATCCAAAAATGATTTCGAGTCAAATTCTGTAATTAGCTAGAACTGTTGCAGCATAGCCTCACGCAACATTTATAGAAACGCAATTCAACATACATCAAGTCCGGTCGCATATACCTGAAAAGATGGACTTGATCTTTACGATCACACAACGAATCAATGACGTCATCAGATCGAAATCGGCCTAGCGAACGAACATTACAGATCAGATACAAAGATGCCATATATATAATAAGACAAACGTCTTCATCGACTGGTTGATTCAGCGTCCTAGCTGTCAAACAATACCACTCTGTGGAATTCAACTTCAACACCCACCATTAATCATTAGCTGTCACGATTACAGCACCCTGCATCAGTTACACTATTCTACACACTTCGTGATTTTTTCGGTCAATTTAATCGTCCAAATGTGCGTACAATCGGAAAAATCGTGCAAAAAATTGAGCAAACCCGGTCTGTAGGACATTTTAAATCACCAGTGAATGCTCGTACAGCTCGTTCTTAGGAAAATATTGCTGTTGCTCACGATAGTGTGGCTGAAGAGCCATCCACCTCTACTCGTCGTTGTGCCCAACAATTGCTCCTCTCACGCTCGTCGTTGATGAAAATTATGCTTATAAGGTGCAATTGACTCAATAACTTGAGCCTCATGACCATTCCAAATGTTGTCAATGGTCAGAATGGTGGCAAGAAATTGCTACAGTGGATGATCAATTTTCGAAGAAAATCATCTTCAGTTATGATGATGAGGCACATATTCACCTCAGTGGTTTCGTCAATAAGCAGAATTGCCGCATTTCGGTGAATTATAATCCAAGAGTGATTGCCGAAAAACTAATGCACCCAGAGTGACTGTTTGGTGTGGTTTATGGGCTGGCGGCATCATTGGGCCGTATTTTTCCAAAGGCAGTTACTATGAATGGTGTTCGCTAGCGTGAGATGATAACGAACTTTTTATGGCCCGAATTGGAAGATATGGATGTGGACGATATGTGATTTCAACAGGACGGCGCCACTTGCCACACAGCTAAAAACCAATTGCTATTTTGCACGATATATTCAATGACCCAGTTATCTCACATGGTGGCGATGTCAATTGGCCGCCAAACCACGTGATTTGACACAGTTTGACTTCTTTCTTTGGGGTTATTTGAAAGAAATGGTGTATGTCGATAAACCAGCAACAGTTCAAGAGCTAAATGATGAGAAAATTCGGCACATTAACGGCATAGATCCTCAACTATCGAATCGAAAATTTGGACCATCGGGTGGAGTTGTGCCGTCGAGATCGCTGCGTCCATTTGGCCGATATTTTGTTCCATACATAATTGAACCATATACCATTTTATCATAATAAAAAGAATTGACAATAATTTCCTTAATACTTTGAGTTTAATTTAAAATCAACATCAACACCCTTAAAATTAAACCACCCTTTAGTTACGCATGTACTTGATATGATATTTGCTTCTCGAAGCGTCGTATGGAAAGGATTTCTCAAGTAGATTCTTGGCATCAATTCTTTGATTGTAGTTTTTGGCCCATAAAGTGCCAGTTATTTTGTTAAGTAAAAGTTTATTTTCATTCAACCCAGAACTCCTACCATGAAAATGGATATGCTTGGATCACATTTCTTGCACGATAAACTTGAGACTTCTAGGAGAGTTCTATTGTTTTGTGGAACTCGTTTTGAAGAACCCATATATTTTGCTTCTCTCAAATATTATAAAATTGAATATTTATGATTTGTTCAATTGATTGCTAGACTTCAGCTGAACACATCTATTTGAATAGACCGAATGTGAGCTTTCGATCTAAAACATTAGTAATCGATTTTCCTTCAAAACCATTTTGCCAGAGTCATTCTTACTTTCTCAAAATGTTGCCATCATTGGCAGGAAAAGTAACCTGCTTGCCCTGTCGTCAGGGATCTTGAGTTTGATTCGGTGATGATCTATAAAACACGACTGTGTGGTTTTTATCGTGGATACCCTACTACATTGAGTTCTGGAATTATTTCGGCCTTCTTTGATTGTTAACCTGAGTGGACGATCCGAGTTTACTTTTGTATGAGTGGTTTTGGGATCATATTAAAATATAAAGCCTTACAAATTTCGTGAACGAATCAATTTAATACCTTTTCACATTATACAAAGCAGAGAGATTTTATATTAGAACTTTTTGGAATAATATACCATGTGCCGGTATTTACTTTGTATCTGAAATTTATACAATTCGGCCTTTCATTTTTGGTGACTAGATGTTCATTTATTTTTCTCTAGACATGTACAGGGTAGTCCTATTGGAAAGTAAACGCTAACTAAAACTACAAGTTGGGTTCTTTATTTTAAACACGTATCGCTGCTATTTTTTAGAAATGATACCACTCAAATGTTTACCATGACTGACATCAATCTTATACGCAACATTTTTTATGACATTTTCCAATAGGATCGTTTCAATGGTACTTATCTATGAAACGGAACTGTATCAATGTACACTTTGCTTTTAACAATTCTCCATCAAAATGTTTCTAATGGTGTTAAATCGTATGGCCTTCATATTAAGTGATTAAGTGATTTTTGAAGAACCTTTCCAATCCGTTGAGACTCTCATCTATAGTCTTACAGATTGGTTGAACCAAATGATGACTAACCCCCAACAGGTTGTGAATAAATCAAAACCATGTGTTCTACATTCGAAATATCAAACAACCAAACAGGTTCTAGATTCGTTGCCATAGTACACAATGAAGATAAGCGATTGCCCTGCAAAATACTATTCTTTGATTATCAACGGAAAGGTTGTAGTTTTATATAAACTTTACAAAAAAAAAAGATTTGTGTATCAGCGATACCACCCGTTACCATTCAAATAGATACAACTAAAATACATAAATTCATGAAAACCGAAAACAAACATTTTGCACACCTTAAAAACTACTCGAGTATCGAGATCAATTTCAAAATATAAATTCCATTATGATAACTCTAATCTGATAAACAAACATATATATATCGAAATAAAAATATTTCATTCAAACATGGTTTAGATTCCATTCGGCATTCGGGTCGGGTTGATGTTATAAAATCTATATCACAAACATATATTTTATAACACACCCACAATCAGACATCATAAACAGAAACTAACCATTAGTTTAATAATATTTTATGTCATATATGTAATCCTTTTATGTATATACATATATTGTATGTGTGACACATATCTCGATATATATGTATAGAAAACAACCGACTTGTAGAAAATTGGAAAAATCAATACGACGATATACATAATTGTTTTTCCTTTTCATTTGGTTGACAGTTTTAGATACGCAAACCGACACAAATCATATATATGAGCTTTTGTACTATACTACAAAGTTTTATCGTATTATAGTATTCGACCCCAACTGAAAACTTTAATAAAACAACAAGCCCACAAATATTAGCTTCGTTTGACTAATATCTTATATATTTATGTAAAATATTTGTTTATTATTTTCCAACTGTCAAAATTATATGATTTGTGTTTATGTTTTTTTATCATAAACATACGTTTATAAACAACGATATATATTCACAGCAATGGACTTGGTGTCTTGACTTGTTTATAGTAAACATATCACAACGAATCGCTGCTGCTCTGTCGATTTCGATTTTTTACGATTCCCTGTATTTTTCAGTTGACAGTTTTTCGTGGTGAATTATTATAAATATTTAGACTAAACGCATAAATTTGACTGAATGTAATCTGTTCACATATATTTAATATGAAATTTCTAATCGGAAGTTTATCGTGGTGTACAATGATAAATGAGCTATGATTATCTGAATTTGGTTTAAAAATTTAGATATAAAATGATTTATGAGTATAAAATATATGCCATTGAATCTTTTGTGTATGTGATCTGTAAAATCAGTTATAAGGTCGAAGCACTCTCGTTCACTTTGACCGTTCTAAGCTATGTATATATATATATATATATATATATATATATATATATATATATATATATATATATGTATATATATATATATATATATATATATATATATATATATATATATATATATATATATATATATATATATATATATATATAGACAAAGCTAGAAGTAAAGTGTGGCCAGCTTCTGCATCTTGGTCAATAGAGATTTGTCTTAATAGAGTATCAATTGGCCATATATATTGCTATACAGATTTTATTTATTCAAATAAAAGCATATACTTTCATTCAATTCACTGTATATGAAATCTCATTGACCTATAGTAAATTCACTGACCAATATCTCATTGAATGAGCGCTTACTGACAGAGTATGTTTATTCAGCAAGATGCTTTCACGGGGAATGATACTATAGTAAATATCAAATTCCATCCTCAAAAAGTTAGTGTTTGGTGCACTTTAGTGCCTAAAAATGCCTAATCGAATCTTACGTACATGGAAAAGTATTATGCCATTATAGTTGATGTTGATCCTTTCAATTATAAGGTAGAATTTCTAAATATAGAATGTATTATAACTCAATCTTTGTTATATCCAGCCAAATGCATGAATTTGGAAATCTACAACCGTTGTGCACAATACTATGTGGTTTTCGTAAAATATTTCTCCAACGCCATATTTATACAGCTGTAATACTATTTGTGACACACTTTATCATACACTAGAGGTTTCATCTAATGACTACTAACAGAGATTACAAATAATTAGATAAGTTCTTATCCAACCTACGAGTATATCTTAAACGTTTAGATGGTTCCTTAATAATTCCTGAAATAGTATCCTGAACCGTTGAGTCAGGACGCATGGCACAGTACAGTAAATTCAAGCCAATCTTAGCAATGAAGTCAATCCAACCACAATTTTTGAAGAATTTTTCGCAAAATAAAAGGATTTGAATAGTCATTCAGAAATACGATGTTGAAGTATGAGATCCTTAAAACCTGAATATGGAGTTGTAAAGCATAAAGCTTTTATGATTCTACTATCATTACTTCTCCAGTAAGTATATGTGTTCCCTCCTATTCTGAGTGTTAGTAACCCATATACATATTTTGCATCAGATTTAAATATTTAGGCTTCTTGCAGCATGTGATAAACTTCATAGAGTAACAAATACCATCAGTGTTGAGTGAAAAATTGCTATTGTTGCTCTTTGACCATTTGTTGGTGTTCTTAAGCGTGTAACTTTATGATTGAATCCGTCTCATTAGGCATTATACTCGTCCAGAGAATTCCCCTTCCGTTTTTTGATTATGAAAATTCTATGCCGTAATGCGTTGGGAGGTGCCTGATTTCGCCCGCTTAGTATAAGGCTTGTTGCGACATGAAACGAAATTGATAGCATGCTGCATTTGTGGATGGGCCTGCTTTCACCAGCACCTTAGCTGAGTATTGCTTTGGCTTTGTTGTAGCATGAAGTGGACTTCCTAGAATTATCTAGGTCTTTAAACAGTGCGATATGGAATAACTACCACCATAGACAGAGGGCAGGAGGGTAAGAGCAAATTTTGAGAGGTTGTGTCAGAAGATATTGGCATGTAAATATTTTCATCACGCGAGTGATAATATTTAATAATAAAAAAGTATGATGCATACAAGTCGATCTAATGTGAATATTACAGTCATATAGGTGAAAGTGTACGTGAAGACCACAATTAATCAATTAGTTGTTCTCAACCTCTGTGTCTTTCATGAGGCACATTGTGGCGTATTTTGAGTAGAGATCTTGGCTTGAAGGCATACAAAATACAGTTTTTTCAAGAATTTAAGCCGTTTGGTCTTCCATAGCGTCGGAGATTGGGTTTATGGGCTTGGAAAATTTGTATTCAGCGATGATGCTCGTTTTTGGCTGAATGGATCATACGTCATCAAATTTCGGAAGCCCTTATTGAATCTCTCTTAAGAGTAAGGTCATCGTCAGTTCGTCCAAAAAGGTCTCGATTGAAGCTACCCAGCACATATTTGAGGCTACCCAGCACAATACTATCAATGTGACAGACAGTCATCACCCTGTATATAGTATCAGTAACTCGAACCGTTCTCCTTGCAGAGATATGTAAATACCCAAATATTTTAATCCTGTTTAATCTAAACTTTAAAATATGACTTTAAGCTAACTTTTAATGTCACATATAAAGTGAAATATTTACCCATACATACGAGTATGGTATACAATACGGTTATGTTCTATAAAAGGGTTGAAAATTATTCACTGATAATGAGACAAAAAAAAATGAAGAAGAACAAAAATAGAAAATAATTTATGATTTTTAATAGTTCATTGAAAAAGCAGCAGCAGCAGCAGCAACACCATCAACAACTTTAAAAACTATATACAGCAAGAAATGTAGATTAAAAATTAGGGATGAATTTTAAATAAGCTTTTAATGTTTGTCTTTTTTTGTTGGTGTAGCAAATGAAACACAAAAAGCCGAACAAACGAATAAAAAGGAGTGACAAAATTATTCATTGGTTGGTTGGGTGTTTTCCACAAAAAGCTTAGAACACGAGAAAAAAAGTATTTAAATTAAAAATTATATTTACAAAGAAAAGGGTTGAGATTAGGGCATATATATGTATATCTATACTCGTATGTATGCACATACTCGTACATGTGCGTATATGAACATAATCCTAAGGAAAATTATGATGCTTCTTGTTTTATTAAGGATGTTGTTACTGTCTCGTAGATTAAATTTGAGCATATATTCGTTACAAATGCTTAAACTTAATGAATTAAGATGTAAAAGTACGCGGATCAAAAAACGGGAATTTAATTAGACGTTGATACGAATAGACGTACTTTTGAAATGAGTTGCGTATAGACTAAAAATCTTTTAAGTAGTTTTAGAGCTGCAAACTATTTTTGTGGATAAACTGCTATACTATATATCGTTATTATGTGGAAAGTAGTTTAAAGGAGTCATCACTTACTAAAAGGGTTACAATAAACAGGTGTTAATGAACTATGACAGTGTATGGGTATATATATCGTACTGATTTGTGTATATAAATCATAAATAATTTAAAATGTATGTAATAAAACATACGTTGTTCATTTTGACCTATATTATATGCTTATGTGCAATGATGTTACATGCAAGCAAAAATCAATTGGATCAACAACAAAAGTATAAATATAAATTGAATGAGATAAAATGCAGATACTTAAATAATTCATTTTTATTTATTAAATTCATAAATTTGGTAAAGGCAGTTAGGGGCACATGTACGAGTATAAAGCGAGTGAATATATGTAGGTTGAACTTTCAAAGGATTTTACATCGTTGTGTTGAATATATAGTCGAACAGAAGTAACCAGATTTATTGAAATAGTGCTTTTAGTAAGGTATATCCATCCTTAACTTTATGGCGACTACTCTTATTGCTATGTGATGGCGATAAGGGTCATTTCAAGGTCAATATTCGATATTGGTATATGAATAGTTAAAAATTCTTATTATTATACAGCTCAGCGATTGAATCAATCCGATAAGCTCTTGTCATGATGCTATGTCATGTCTAGTATTTTATTTCTATGCGGAAGTTAATCTTTTGCACTGTGTACATCGAAATGCGAAATCTTCAGTGATAACTTTATACAAAGATAGTCACAATCTTTATTTATTTATTAATTTATAAATAAGTCTACAAATACGACTTAACATTAAAAATGACGTAACAGTCAGACTTATAAGATAATAATTAATATCCTTGCTAGATGTAAAATCGAACAGGTGATTTATTTGAGCCATCTAGATATGGTGGTAAACGCTGCAGATTATCATGGAATGGTAATTCGTGATCATACTCCCAACCACTTTTCCAAGTTAGGTGACGGATAAACATTTTCTGAATACCCTAAATTTTATTGATGTTTATATTACAAAATGGACACCAAACAGTAACAGCGTATTCCAATTGCAAATACACATATGCGAAATACAGAATCTTGATCATGTCATTAATATCTCCCGTCCATCGTTTAATAAAACCCCACACAGAATTAGATTTAGCAACACATTGTTCTATATGTTTGTTACAGGTCATATTTTTCACGAAAAGAACACCGTGGTCTTAAATCTCTGAAACTCGCTTTAGTGGCATATTGTTTACTTCGTAATTTTTAAAACTGGATTTATTTTCCGGTGGAATTTAATTTCTGGTCTTACACTTATTGATGTTCAGACTAAGAAGATTTGACTCACACCATATCGCTAAATTGTCAATGTCCTCTTGAAGTTTCTTGGTATCGCTTAGGTTCTCGACAGTTCTATATATTTTGAGGTCGTCAGCACATATTAAAATTTTAGAGTGTAGAAAAGACTTCAGTGATTCCGTCGATGAAAATGGTAAAAAGCCAAGATGAGAACCTTGTGGAAAACCCAGAATTGGCTTGAACCTGCTGTTACCAATGTCGATGTATATTGGATGCGGTTGTTAGGTAAGTTTTAAACCAAGCCACATAGTAGTTTGAGAACCCAAATGAGTATAACCGTTCTAGTGCTTTACAATGGCTTATGGAGTCAAACGCTTTGGAAAAGTTTGTGTACACCACGTCAACTTGCTTGTGGCTTTCAATAATTTTGATTGCGCTGCTGGTGAATTCAATAAGGTTTGAAGATGTTGATCTCTTAGGCATAGACTCATGTTGGTACGGTGAAACATGTCGAGGCAGCACTTTTTTGAAGGAATTACATATTACAAGTATATGTAATCGAAGTATAGATGAGACCTCTATAACATGATACTTCACTTCTATCCCCAGTTTTAAATAGTGGGGTTATTCTGGTTGTCTTCCATTTTTTGGAAACTCACCCAATCTCAGCGACTGATTGAACAGCATGCAAGGAGGTAAAGTTCCAAACTGGTATAATCTTTCAAAAAAGAAGCTGGTATTTCGTCAGGACGGAAACCATCGCCGAATGATTTAAGAGCCTTGTTTATATCTTCTATTATGATATGTGGTACTTCAATGGACAGGTTCCTTACGCTATCGTGGTGGGGAGTTCGTATTTATTAACGTCTTCTGGTTTTAAGACAGATTGAATAACTCAGACATGTTGACAGCGAACATGTTGGATATGAATCATCAAGTACCTGATGAGAAAGAGTTGATATTTTCAACCATTCAACCATTCAACAACGTCATCAGGTCAATACTGATCTAAACTTACTTTATTCAAAACAGATTCAGTATATACTTGCTGGTTGATTCAGCACGACATAAATTAATATCATTTTGGTCCGAATTTTCATCTGGATACGGATTTGAGTTGGGCTAAACTATAGATATTTTTATTCATCGGTGGAGGCAAGTTAATGTTTAACATTTAATAACATAATTATTACTGTTGTTGGATGTTTTTGGTATTTTATTTCCGTTGTATCCCGAACAGGTGTTGATATGAACCGTTCAGTCAGCAATTAAAAGTTACTAGCAAAGTGACTAACTCGTAAAAAAATTGTTTGTATGAATTAATTATAAATGAGATGATCTTCCAATTTCCTATCGATCAATATTCTGAGAGGCTGTAGGAACAAGAAAAACTGTAAATGATTTCTTCCAGCAGCTTTATTATGTTTAATTTTTAGCGTATATTGATTCAACGACACCTACATTATGGATATGTACGTGTAACAAATATTGAGTCGTATAGAAAAGGTCGCCGACGTTTTTCCACAAGATGGTGTTGATTAATATATATGTCTGGTTACATTTATCCGATGGTCTCAAATTTACACGTGCTTAAAATGTATTTCAACTTCCATTCTTTGTGTAAAGTGATTTGTTACTAGTGATTAAAGTAAAGTGATTTGGTGAGAAAGCTGAGAAAGGTTTGCCTAATTGCTTTTCAGAATTTTGGATGCCAAACACGCACATCGCTCTTGTCCATCAGTCACTAAAATAGTCAATGAAATTGCAATTGGCAGAATAAGACCGGCACACAAGCTGTCAGGAAAGAGCGGAGGCATTAAAGATCAATTTTGGAATCATTTGAAAAGAGTAGACTTTACAAAAAAAAGCTTTTGTTGCCATATGAGTTAACACAAAAAAATTTGATGAACCGAATTGACATCAGTGAAATGCTCCTCAAACACAACGAAAAAAAATCATTTTTGAATCGAATCATTACAAGCGATGAAAAATAGGTGAAATATGAAAATATCAAAAACAAGAGGTCATAATCATTTGTTGGAAACCCTCCTCTGCGCCTCTAAGGTCTGGATTATCTTCAAATAAGGTTATATTAAGTGTTTGGTGAGATTGGAAGGGAATTGTTCATTATGGGCTACTGCAACGTTGCGAAACCATCAATTTGGTCCTGTACTGTGCACAAATCGATCTTGTGAACGATGCGATCCAGAAAAAGCAACCAAAATGACACTTGGTTTGTTAGATAGTGTTAAGAGGCTAATCATGTCGTATTTCTATGATTATTAAAACTAACAACTGAGTAACTTGGAGTTCCACAACCTTCTAAATAAGATTTTAGGGTTCTAGTTATACCCTACGTACTTAACTAATTCTTATGTCTTCTGACATGAGTCGATCGAAAGTTTTTGGTTTATAATATGATTTCAGTTTTAAATTTGGATTAGTTTGGAACTATAAACTATTCATTAAATGATTTAAGATGTTTGGTTTTAGTGTATTCACCTCGCACTCTCTATATATTCCACCCTTGTGCATAAACACGGTCGAATACCCTTTGTACCTGAAAGTAAACCCTTATATATAAGCAACCGAACGCAAATGTAAACGAGGGCGTTATATGTATACACCATAAACATAATTTTTATATCCATTAGAATGGCTTTATACATACATATTATGTTGATAAAGCATATTATTAGTTAGAAATATCACATAAATGTTAAATGAAAATCAGATAAATTTTCTTCTTGCGCTCTGTTAAATCCACACCTTTACCAAATGTAAATATACTCGTACGTATATATGTTCTTGTACATTTTTTGTCATCAGATGGTATATATGGTATGTCACGGGTACAATTTTTGGCTTAAGCGCGGTGGATTACTCGTATCGTCGTCGTCACCCATTTAACGCGTAATATTCTAATAGATATGTATTTAATATTTATGTTCATGTTCAAAATACTTGTTAATGATTCCATTAATATTCAACATATCGTATCAACCCATTTTTTTTGTGTCGAGAGATAAAATAGAGCAACATTTTACGACAATTAACAATTATTTATGGCTCTCCTTTTTGTATATATTAAACACATATTATACATATTCGATTATATATTCTAAAGTTAATCTACATACATCTATAAAGAAATTTTGAAATATAATCACGATAAATTTAAGAAGATTCATAAATAATATCACAAAGTTAACTTCTTTTTTTTTTTTAATAAAATATTATTTTTAAGTTTGGTTTCTCCTACATATGTAATTTATCACCACGCCTCTTAATACTTTACACGATTTCGATTTTCTGTGTCTTTAGCGGGCGCAATATTGATTTATACAGAATGTATATAAAAAAAGAAACTTAAAACATTTCTGTAGTTTCAAATAATATATTAAATTTGAAATATATATGTACATGTGTCTGCTGTATATTAATTTTAAAAGTGACAGGCACTTTAAATTAAATATCAATCGACGTGTGATACGGTCACACTTTTAATCACATTCTTTCGTTTACGAGTATACTGATGTTAAAAAATTGCGTTGGTTGTGGGTAGTGTTACGTGGTAGAAAATATTTGAAATTATTTAACCAACCTTAGACGTATAAATCAAGATCCAATTGCATTGCTACATGCTAGTCGTCTAGTCAATATCGCAATACTATATGAAATCTATATAAAGCTAAGATTTTCTTACATTAATGAACAAGTAAAGAAAACGGTCTACAAGTAACCGTATCAAGCTAAATGAGGTTAGCTCGAAAAATGCAGAAAATATAATAATTGAGACTATATATATATATTGTGGATCTGTCAATTTCAGTATAAACAATTGGTATGTGTTCATTTGTTTTCAGACTGTGTCTGATTTCACATTGAAATAAATGTCCGTGGTTCTTTCTTAAATCAAGCTAACGATTTCCTAATATAGATGATTCTCATTTAGCACTAGTTTGCAGCTCTATTCCTTGGGATAATATTTCAATGGATATATTTATTCAGTTTTCGATAGTTGCGTTCCTCTTAGATCAGTGGTAATTAAACCTTAATCTCCTCCATGGATGTCTGGAGAAATTATGGATGGAATCAGATTTAGGCTAGATAAATTTCGCTTCTGGAAAAGATTAGGAGATATTAAGATAATTTTAATCTACAAAAAAGTTCACAATTTAACCAAAAGTACTTTTTTCCAGGATAAATTAGATCCATCTCCTCCTCCCCAGGTTTTTTGGCGTAATGTTCGAAATATAGGTCTAGGAAGTTGTAGAAATAATGGTATTTTAGATTCCAAAGCTGGGGATATTAATTCTTATTTTATTAGCTCGAATCCAACTTTGGTTAGTCCTGTTGTTGATCTTAAATCTGAAGAGTGCTCTAACTTTTTTTTCGTTTTCTAATATTTCCTTTGAGGAGTTACAGTCTGCTGTTGGGAAAGTAAAATCGGAATCTTCTGGTCTTGATAGGGTTAGTTAAAAATTGGTGAAACGAATTTTTCCTGTAGTCTCAAAATATTTATTACAAATTTTTAATTTTATCTCAACCTCTTCTTCGTTTCCATGGGCAATGGAAACTCAGTAAAATAATTCCAATTCCAAAAATTAGCAATCCTTAAGTTCCATTTCCAAAGCCTTTGAGATTGTAGTGAAAACCCAAATTCAGTCCCATATAATTGATAATAGTTTACTTAATGTCTTTCAAACTGGTTTTAGAAAGTGTCATGGCACAAATACTGCAAATACCTTTCAGCTGCTAGATTAGTTAAAAATTATTTATCGGACCGTTCACAGACAGTTTTTTTTGGTAGTTGTTATTCTAATTTTCTTCCAGTTACTTCAGGTGTTCCTCAAGGTTCGGTACTTGGTCCTTTATTATTTTCTATGTACATTAATGATATAGAATCCTCGTTTCACCATTGTTCGTTTCACATTTTTGCTGATGATGTCCAAATTTATAGAAATAGTAAGTTATAGATCAGCATTCTATTGTTAGTAATATTTCTCTGGTTAACGAGGATTTAGATAGGGTATACAATTGGTCTGTTTCCAATGGGCTTGTCTTAAATGCTAGTAAATCGCAATCTATTGTTATTTACAAAAAATCGTTCGACACGTTTTGGTTTCCTTGTCTTAATCTTAATGGGTCAGTCATTCCGTTTTCAACGTCTGTTAGGAATTTGGGGATAGTTTTTAAGAAAACTCTATTTGGATTACTTAGTTGTTTGTATAAAGTGGTAGGGCTAACGGATAGTCAGTTTAAAAACAGAATGTTTATGTCCTATCTCCTTCCGCATTTTCTTTATGGTGATGTCTTATTTTTTTTTTTTTTTTTTTAACGGTTTTTACGGGCCATTATTGGCCCGTACCGTGTCCACAATTTGACTCTATCGGTTTCGATCACGAGCCAGCTCTTCAAACCGTTGTAGGCAGTTTGAAGATGCCAGATCGCTCTCTACGCCGTGGAGCCATCGTCGCCGAAAGCGACCTCTTCGCCTACCGAAAGGCGGTTCTCCCTTAAAGGTTCGCTGTATCATTCGGTTCGGATCAGCACGCAGAACGTGTCCGAGCCAGCGTATTCGCTGTCCTTTAATTTCATGCACGATATCAGGAATTTGCATTAAATTCCTGATCTCGTGATTGAAAAGAACTCGGTAAGTGCCATCGACGTCGCGTTTTGGACCATATATCACAGGCATGATTCTTCTCTCGAATGTTAGAAGCCATCTTTCGTACTCATCCGTCAAGGTCCAACTCTCACATCCATACACGACAACGGGTCTGATCAACACTCTGTACAGTTTCAGCTTATCCGTATTTGCAAGATATTTTAATTTCAGCAGTGGACGTAGAGGATACAAAGCCCGATTGCCCGCGGCAAGGCGGACCTTGATATCGTCTCCCACACTATTATCGTGAGTGATGAGAGATCCAAGATACTTGAATCTCATCACTCCTTCAAACGTGTGGTTACCACTACTGAAATCAATTGCGTCTTGATCTCTAAAACCCGAGATTAGATATTTGGTTTTTGACTGATTTTTGATTTTGAGACCAACAGAAGCTGAAAACTGTTCCAGTGGATCAAGTATCCCTTTCACTCCGTTGCCATTTAATCCAATCACACAGATATCATCTGCAAAAGCAAGAAGTTGATTGGATTGTCGGAATAAGATGTTGTCCTGAGGTGTTTGACTTTTACGAAGGATGTATTCCAACATGAGATTAAAAAGTATCGGGGACAGCGCATCTCCTTGTCGAACACCGGAATTGATTGCAAAAGTTCTCAATAGCCTGTTCTCAACTTTGACACAGCATTGTGACTGCTGTCATTTTACACAGATGTACATATTTTTGTGGTATTCCTAAGTATTCAAGCGCATACCATAATTTCTCTCGATTGATCGAGTCATAGGCTTGCTTGAAATCTAGGAATACCTGGTGTACATCGCAAGATGTTTCGTAGTACTTGGAAAGAATCATCCGTAGCGAAAAAACTTGATCAGTGACTGACCGATTTGGACGGAATCCTCCTTGGTAGTCACCGACAATTTGGTATGTTCCAGGAAAATATGTCTATTCTAAAAAGATGATTTAATGCGTGTACTCGTTTTATTTTCGGAATTGGGAAATTTGACCATATATCACCCTATACTTAACTTGTTCTAGGTTGTAGTTTAACTAGTTTTTATGAGTTTCGGATTTGCGTTTTTATTAGGAAGCTACTTAAAACTAAAGAACCAAATTATTTATTCAGAATATTATTATTTAGCAGGTCGCATTACGCCAATCTACGATTGCTGCCTGCGAGAAATTCTGCTAGGTCTTTAAATTCATCTTTTTTTGTTAGAGGTATTCGTCTATGGAATTCTGTTCCATACAGTATTAGGAGTTTGAGATATTATGCCGATACGTTTAAATCGAGGTTTCTTTAATGGCGTGTCTGAATGACAATATAATTAGTTTAAGTTAATTGTTAAGTTTTTTTTTATATTTTGTCTGATCCCTGCTGCTCATTCCATTATAGATGACCTTGTAAAAAAAATATATAAATAAATAACATAAATCTTAAAGTTCATTTCTTCCAATAGGATTATTATTTTTTTCAAAATATAACATATTTCTATTGCTTCTATAGGATCCTCAAACAAATATGACTCAATGATTTTCCGACATTAAATCTGTTGTGGCCAAATGAAAGCCCGCCGCCTCGAAACGTGCTTTGTCCATCATATCAAACGTGCTTTGTCCAACATCACTGTGTCAGTAAAACGAATAAAAAGAACTAAAGCTCTTTTTATTCGTTGGTTTGTTGGCCTAATGGTCTTCCATTATTTATTTTATTTCCCAGTATATGCAATAGAGCTCGATCATAAAACGCACCATACGTATATTATGAACTTGGTTGGCTAACATTAATCTTGTTCTTAATCTGAAAGGAAAGTATATTTTTGGTCCTCCTCATTTATGATAATTTTAAGGATAAACTTTGATGTAGAAACTTATTGTTTGATTTTATAGTTTTTGTATACCAAATGAAAAATTTGTTATAAATAAACAAACACAATTATATGATTTGAACCAAACAAAGGATCATTCAAATGTTCATATTTTCAATAATACAGAATGGTTTAATAGTAAGGACACTTTGACGTGAGGGTTATTTGTCGAGTTACTTCAGAAACGTTGTAAACTGTGAATCCAATTTTAAATCAATAATTATAACGTGCAGAGTTAAAATTTACATTTCGCGAACTGTTTTTTTCCAAGTCACTTATAGGCTTGATTGATCAACTGTGACATTCCAATCCAGACCTACAATCTCAGTCCCGAGATCTAATTGATCTTTTAATAAATTGCAAGATATCTGGTATCCCAAGGTTGTCAGTAGATCATCAAATAGGAATTGTGATCCTAAACAGTGCAATCTTAGTATGAAGAACAGGAGCACAAAAAGTGTTCAACAGTTTCTTCTTCTCCTCCTCCACACTGTTTTAACTTTGCCATGTTACTATTGGCAAGTGTTAGTTAGTAAGTATAGGCACCTATTGTTTATAACTTTTAGTTCTCTGTTCAGATCCATTTAGAACACAAAATATTCCAAAAGCAATATCGATGCATCTTTAAGCTCTGGTAAGTTTCAAATATCAATTCGTACAATTTCAGTAAGTTTAGCCAGTATTTTGACATGTTTAACACCTTATTTTGACAAAGTCGTATATCAAACAAAATATTCAACATACTCCACATAAATAGTTACGTCAAAACCAAGTTTTCTATATCACGTGAAAATAAAAAGATTTTTCGAGAATGCAGAGACTGCACTTCTGTGAAATGATAGATATTCTTGTTTCCATGGAGACAATTATTACTTTTCTTACGTTTCAAGTGTGCAAAATATGGAGGCACCGAGGCTGCAAATTTTTATCAGGTCTTAACAAGGCCTGGCATATGCAATACGATAGGTAGCTTATCTAGTAATGTAGTCTACATTTGTAGAGTTAAACCCATTGGTTAGCTCTAGGTTGAACTTACGATTCAATTAGCCGACCCTTTTCTACTCTTTCGAAGCCATCGTTATTTATCCCAAATGACTCATATTAGTATTTTCACGGTAGCCGAGCCACTGTACGTGTTTCATATACACGGTTCTATTTTATTAAAGTTTAAATTATTTTGACATTGCTCTAATTATTACAACCTCACCATATAATAGCAATTTATTATATACTGAAAGCTCGAGTATAATAATTTTTTTTCTTCGAACTGATTGCTGCATTTCTTCATCCAGCTACCCAGTGCAAAGTAGGCGCTTTATAGTTCACGTAAAGGTATTTCTTCTATCCTATCTCTAATAGTTAAGATTGTCACCACTGAAACGGATTTGTTTCATGAAGCAGTTTTTGAAAGCTCTTTACAGTGCTTTTATACGCAAACAACTGTTGCCAATACGAACATTTAAATTTTAAGTTACCTGACGTCGGCCCTTTATTTAAAATTATCTTATTCATCAGATCCTGCACAACATGGAGATAAAATTTAGTTGGTGAACTTATAGAATAAAATTTTCTTTGCTTGGACCTTCATTTAATGGGCTTGGTACTCTGATTCAAATGACAAAAGCAAAGAGATGTAAAAGTCTAGTTGAAAACTTGTTCAGAATTAAAACTAGTTAGACCACTAGAAAGTTACAAAAATAATATTTTCAATGGGTTGGTGCCTGTAAAATCTGAGTAACAAACATAATACCAGTCGTTCGATATTTATGGTACCACGCAGCGCTATTCTTATACAAACAAATATATAGAATTAAAATTTGAAGCGAAAAAGCATCACGCGAGATAAAGTGAATTAAAATCAATTTAAAAACGTTCTTCGTCGCGCATTCTTCTCGTTCAACCAACCAAATAAGGAAACTGAATTTTGTACCAAATATATAATATATAACATTTATCGAACCTAAGTATTATATAATATGTATTCATGCAACCAATTTTTGCACACAAAAAAAAATCTCCAAAATTGCCGATGAACCAGAATAAAATTTTTTTGTGTTCAAAAGACGGCATCTAAAAAACAATTATGAAAGAGACCGTGGAGCCAGTTTTCTTGTAATTTTGTTGATTTTTTGTAAATAAGATTTCGCATTGTATATATTTTGATGTCGGATAGCTGTTATTTTAATGAATTTCATATATAATAAATCGATATATTTTATTCACTTATGCGAGTATAAGAAATTCGTAAGCCGCAAACTTAATATATACGCGCACATAATTACAAATAAAATTGATTTTTGTGTAAAGGTTACGAACCAGAACGATTTATAAATTGCAGGAAGTTAAAAATTCAATTATTTACAGATTGCAGAGAATTGATGCCGATTGTTGTCTTGAATTCGTGTCTAAGGTCATCCATGCTTCTGTGCCGTGATTATATATACTGATGTACCAATGTATGTACATACCACATATACGCATACAGATTTTAAAACTAGAAATAAACCAATTTTTGAAAATGTTATATTTTTTTTTGTTCAGAACACTCCCATGTTGAAAGAAAATGGCAAAAATTTATCTTAAGAAATAATTTTGTGACATATTTTTTTCGCTGAGAATGTTTTTTTTTATCGAAATATTTGTTTTTTTTTCTCGTTGATTTTCAAACTTCTAAAAATTCCCAAACGTCATCTTTCCTTATAGCACCAAACAAAAAATAAACATGAGGAAGATTACTAAACATTTCTAATAAATTCCACCTATCTTAGATCTCGTCTTGCTTTACCATACATATATACAATGACTTTTTATCTAATGTTGTATATTTTCATTTGGTGTACCATCCCAAAACATGTCGTTTTTTTAACGTATATATCTGTAAACGGAAATACTTCCATTTCGTGTGCGCTGGCTGTATATACTATACATTAAGAATATATATATAAGATACTTGAAAGACAATTGAAATACTTTTTTAAGTATATGCTCTGACCAAAAACCAAACCAAACATAAAAACTGAAACAGAACAAAAAAAAACTGTTTGCAGAATTTTATTTAGTAAATTGAAAAAATTTAATCAATATGATGATGATGCCATATAATCCCCAACAGTCTTACAATATCATGTCACGATCAGTATAAAAGAGACAAAACTTATTTTTTTTTTTTATAATTTTTCAATCTAAATTCATATATTTATTGGGTGAACTTGACTATTTATATACACCAAGTTACATAGAAACATGTGTATATAGTTTTATGTAATAACTTTTGTCGTTTTTATGTATTTTAGCTGTGTAATAATGTCTCATAAAATATCAATAATATATAAAAATAATTTCGAATGAGGAACCAAACTGATCGAAATTGTATCAACGGATTTATTACATACTCGTACCGATTGATTTATTGGTGAGACGAAATACTGGGACGATATTGGTTTAAGATATGTGCTTAGTGATTAATATATAACATCTATATGCTGATATTAATAAATGTGGCAACCTACTGCCAATTCACATTTGGTGGACTCACAAATGAACACTTTTGGTATGGACAGAATTATTGATAATTTACACCAAGTTAATTTAAAAAGAAAGATCAACTATGTGTATAACGAACATTGTCAAACGTGATATGCCTTTTCCGAAGTGACATGATGATGGTGTTTATATTTGAAAGGTAGTTTCGAAATTCAAATCTCTGAATTAGTATATGCTAAAAGTGAAGCTCCGAATATTACTAGTTAACCTTGAAGATGAATGGTTTAAGTTTTTTTCAACCAGATCTAATAACACGAACCTTACATCAAATCTTGGCAATGCCATATAGTTCCCTTTAAATAAAATAAAATAAATAAGATTCTTGGAAGCAAATGAAGCGTAAGCAACATATAGTAGATTTCTCAGGAACTACAGATTTTGATTCTCTTCATAGAGATAGCTATAGCTCATCAATATAAGCTGATATGCCTAGTGGCTTAGAAAACCGTGCATCTCAATTTTTCGACTGTCTATAATGATTGAGTATTATATGCGTTGTACCAATCACCTCTCACGGTTTAAACTCAGAAGACCATCAGTCATTTTGCAATTTGCAGTTGGCTTTGTTACAATAGGTATAAGATCCTAACATTGAAACAGAGTGTGAGATCTAGTTCAGGAATATGTGTATCAGGTCATCAAAGTTGCTTATGTTTTCAAACTCGACACAGAATTGTTATGCAAGTATACAGTTAAAGTATTAAATACGTCACTTTGACTAGGTATTTTCTGGGATCTGAATTGCTCAACGTTTAAGTTTAAAAGCATGAAAAAACTAACTGATAATGGTCAGAGTAGACTGAATGTTATCAAAAGAGGCAGTAACTGAAAATGGCGAGTTCAACCTATAGTGTGACTGACATGTTACAAAAGCTACTATAGTGTCCTCCAATTGAGTATGTAATGAGTATGTGATGGTTGAATATGCCAGTCTCAGAGTGGTATTGGGGGTGATATACTCAGTTCCAATACACACTCTATGATCTGAAATAGATCATTCAATTTTCAATTACATGAGGGAGAGAGAGAGAGAGAGAGTCGTTCACCGTGCGTGAAACTATGCAAATGATTCTGAATGATAAAGTGTTAGTGAATGAAAAAAAAAGTTAAGTTGATGTGGCTGCTATCGCACACTTAGGCCAAATTTAATCCGTTGTGATACCACTCTATACGGCTATAGGTCCGAGTCTTTCCGTAGAGCCATCTGCGCATTGCATAGCTCCATGTCAGTCCTATAGTATACTGACATGGAAGATGGGTCGGCCCAAGGATTCTAAACACGACAGAGGATCCAGATTATGTTTATTTTTCACCACCGATCGCACCGCCCAAACGATCGAAGGTGAAAAACCCATTTTGCATCCTGCCTCGAATCGGATTCGAACCCGGTACCTCCCGCTCCAACTGCCGCAGCTTTAACCGCTGCGCCACCTGGGCGGTTAGTGAATGAAGTGATAACCAGTTTGTATTCAGAAACAAACTTAAGGAAAACTGAAAGAACACCAAAAAGTGGTGCCAACCGTTCCGCAAATCTTCTGGTATGTCTTAATTTAAAAGACACGGTAAAAGATTTAATGAATGAGTTTTCCGTTAAGAGAGAAATTTACAAGTAACAAATGAAATATCATGCTCATTTGGAAGTGAAAACAGATGGAATTTACATTCCAGCATTATATATGTTTGATAAATCTGTATAATGACTGCCGAATTATTTGGAATTTTTGGGAAGGAATCAAGTTGGCAATGAATGACAAAAGAATAATTGATCTTTCACTGTTCGACTCTCTGGCTGGTTTAGGATTCAAATCAGCGCAACGTGTATGTGAATAGGTTATGTGTGTATTTCGACTTTGTGGTAATGAAGTGGTTCTTAAAAGGACACCTTCACACCTTAAGATCCTAGAGTCGATATGATTGCATAAAAAGGATTCTTGAGTTAGGAGGTAAATGACTATGTTTTTATGGATGCGATAGATGTACTTCTTATGTTCCAGGTAAATCTGAAGAGAACATGGAAGAGTATATTCGTGCAAAAATGGTGGCAGGAAGTACTTTGTGGATGGTAAAAGTGTCCTCTTTGAACCTTTGGATTTTTTTGTTAGTGGGGTTGGCTTATATATTGTAATTTGCTAGACTTGTTTTTCTGATCTGATGACGAACGTCGTTAAATCGAGAATAAAGGTTTAATTCATCTCAACAGGTGCGATACACTACCGAACGTATGCATTATATTATTCAGTTTTATACTCACTGAACGAGGGCATCATTTTTCACTCAATCGGTGATTTATCATGCGTTTGCTTATCATTATGTATAATATATGCCTTAATGGTCGGGATGCCTGATTTCGCTCGCTTAGGCCTATTAAACCATGAGACGAACTTCCTGAAAAGAATCAACCGGACTATCGCCATTGAAAAAGGGCAGAATATTTGCTTGTAAGAACTTAGTTTGGTGTTTGGAAGCTAGTGACTACGAAGGTATTAACTTTTACCTAACACAATGAATATTTTGTTTGTTTAAATGATTTTCAATTAGAAATGCGATGAAACTCATTAAGTGTTGTTATACATTACAAATTATACTTTGTGTATAGATACGGTGTTCTATCGTTTTTCAGTCAACGTGAGCTGATATTTGAAACAAACCGAATAAAGTTTACTCAATATACGTTCTTTGATGATGTTGGGCACACTCACATTATTTCCCAAATAATCACATGGTACGCATTACTAAAATATTAACTATAAGTGGTATTGATATGTATCTTACACCACATACTTATGGCACAAATATAGGCTATTGGTCCAAGTATGATATTGGTACGACATATATTACGCTAAAGAATAGTTCATATACAGCTACTACATCGCCTATATACTATATCACATATGAGAGTGCATTCGGACGGATTCTATGTAGAAGTATCTGACATACAAAGTACGTTAAATCTTTGCCATTCGAGTTCTCGATATATGGAGTGATAATTTCCATACTATACATATATTGTTTTAAAAGCTTAGAACACTTTTAAGCTAAAATTATCAATTCATATCTATACATTTATAATTTAAATGAGGTTAGTTGAATAAACTCAACTATATAGTCGATAATTTAACTAATGGAATTTACATACTAAAATGTTATTTTATAAATCGATAATCCGATTAAAACATATTTGTTTACTGTTATTTTATAAGTATATATAAAAGGTTAAAGGTGAGTTAAAAATCTTAAATATCAAACGCTAAAAATAACTGCGACAATATATATTTAACACCAAATCACCCATCCAACGAAATGTCTTCCTTAATATTCACATTAATTCTTTATGTTCCGCATATCGTTTCAAGTGGTTGGTTTAATCCAATTAACCTCACAACACTATAAACATTTACGTTTCACTTGTATTCAATAACCCAAATATACGTATCTGAGCAAAAACTAAAACTATCTAATTGTTATAAACTAATCCCGTGATTACAACTAATAAAATTAATGAAAATGGCAACGAAATGACTTAATCTTATGTTAACATGTAATTTTTAACACTTCAAATATTTGAATATAGAATTGGAATTTTCTTATATCTACTCGTACTCGTATATAGTCAAAAAGCAGGAAAAACTATTTGTTCAGCAGACAATTTTTGTTATTTGTTTGGTGTTCAGTACCAAGTACTAATCCAGATTTACATTAAGAATAGACATTCACGTCAAACTATTTAGGTTATTTATATACCATTGTTGTTTGTATAACTATATGCATGCACGATATATATATATATATATATATATATATATATATATATATATATATATATATATATATATATAAACTATTTAACATGGTTTTGAATTTTTGGGCTACCGCGTAAACCTTATAATTAGACGTCTTGAAAGTTTTATCCAATTAACAGATAATAAATGATATTCGATTAAAAACTACTTAATTTAACATAATGTGATCTAAATGATGTGCGGTGAAATAAAAATCGTTTAAATTAAAACAAAACTATTAATCGGAGATGAAACTATGTGATAACGATCGAACGTCTTAAATAAATAAATGTATACTCACCGTCAATTATCTATTTAAATTGATTATTTATACATTTAGGCCAATGGAATGGTTAATATATAAAATAATTTTCAGTGTGGCTTAAAACTTTATTTAAAAAGTTTCTGAACACTCAATATACTATACATTATTATAATTATGGAGTGAGTTAATGAAATATAGTAATATACAAAGTAGCACTAAACTGGTATAGTTAACTGTTTTGCTTTATAAATAATTCTATTTTATTAGTCGTAGATTAAAATGTAATTAACTGCCAGATTATATACATAAAGCACTGTCAACTATCAAAATAGTCGTATAATGGTGTGGCTATAACTTCATATCAATCTTCTATATTAACCTAAAAAAATGTTGGTAAAATCAGAAAAATATTGGTAAAAGCTCGTTTTTAATTACGGGTACGGGCGAGATAAGTACAATCTGTTGAAGGTCCAGAGACGTTAATGATTTCACTTTAAGTGCTTATAGCATTTAAGAACACTTACGAGAATATGTACGCCTCTTGATTCAAAATACTGAATAAATCAAAGCTAGTATTTTACCGTGTGGATCTACCAATTTCATTGTTCATCAAGTTTATTATGAATTAAGGTCTTTGTTATCGACTATCTACGATTACACCATACAATATATGGCAAACAAACGTGATATTTTGAAAGATATGGTGGTTTACAAGTGATTGTAAGTTAATAGTGTTTAACCGATCAAGGTTATAACTGTCCATCTGAGGTCGTTCTTTGTATATTCTAATATATCTGAGAAATATCCTATTAACAATTTTGAATCAATTTGGTTTGTTAATACCATATAGCGACCCCTCAAATTCCGGTCATTATTTCAGGTAACAGTGAAAGCATTGATAGGAGAACCGAGTTTCAAGTATAATATTGGTCAAATAATCGCGTTGAAATAAATCACATCAATCACGCGCTATGTAGTTCATCAGTTTTAACTATGCGAATATTTTTATCACACACTTTGTTTAATAATAACCCCAAAAATATTACAAAACAAAGTGTATCATCGCTCTGAAACATTCAGATTTATTCAGTATCTATACTAGGCACGAGAATAAAGGAGGACAACCAGGAGGGTTGAGATTGAATAAATTGTCAGATTGGTGGTTATAGATCTTTCTCTATACCCAAATCATGCCGAATATGACAATATTAACGGAAGAAAAAACATGCAACCCTTCTTTACTGTTGAACCTATACACGAATAAGGTGTATATTTTGTGTGGCAGAGCTGTCACCAGTTAACTTCGCTTTTCTGCATTATAAATTAATGTTTTATTCTAGTGATTGAGTTAATTTACTGGTCGTAAGCTTTCAATAAGCCAAGTTATAAGTTGTTCTTGCTAGTATCAAGCTAACCTTAAAATTAAATGGTATGTAGGATTATGATTTTTAATTCTTAACATCTTCTGAAGAGCTCATACAGATAAGATTGTAAATTGTGACACGACTGTTTTTAAAACAGATATACCGAAGTGCACCATAATTATTTTAGATTTTGATCAAGAGATTTCGCAACTCGTTATTAACAAAAAAACTTTTTTATAACTAACCATCGATTCAAAAGCTGAGAAATTGCATGCCGTATAAGTCAAACTCGAGATAATATTTCTTATTTTTCGACAATGCTATAGATTTGGTGCTTCACATATGTCCGTTTGATTTGACATGATGTCCTTTAATCTTTAGATCATTGAGTCAATGAAGTTTTATAATTTTTGAAGAATTAGTTAAAATGCCGGTTAAAAACCCGGTTTTCGTAATTCTGGTTGTGAACAGGACCTTTCGTTTGAAAGACACGTTATTGGAAAAATATCTTAAATAACCGAACAAGGTTCATATCCGAATTATTGTTGCCTCAGAAAAAATTGAAATGACCTATAGAGTTAAATAAAACTTATACATTATTATTTATATCCCAGACCAAATTCTTAAATTATGAAAGACTAACCGGGAGCTACCGGGAGGGACTGGTGGGGGCTATGATACTAGTCTTCACTATGGAGTTCAAACCATTTAACACTTTACTGGTTAAAATACGACTTGTCTGATACGGTTTAACACTGCTTATATACAAATGGGTTGGATTCACAATCTTATCGCAATTTTCGTGCAAAAATGTTAGAATGTAGTACAATTCGAGACATTTTATTATATTTCGAGATGTGTAGTTTTATTTCTTTCCTCTTCTCGTTACTATTAGTTCTCTTGTCAACCTTTAATAGACTATCATTACCGCATTGTTGAAAGACATAATATCGCTCACCTTTATAACTGAAATACTACATAAAAATGCATAAAGTGTCTGGGGAGGTGGTCTTAGAGTCATTGTTACCAATTTAATGAGCATTAATGACCAATTCGTTAAATGAATTGATTTAAACTTTTCGCAAAAATAAGATGAGGGCCATGTAGAGTTATGCTTTCGATATAAATATTCCACCAATTAAGGTAGATAAATGCAAGCGTTATTTTGAGAAAAAAAATCATTTTAAGAGGTAAGTCTCGTAATGTGTAACAAGTATCTGTATCATGAACTACAAAACTAAACCTTTTCATGGTCTGCACTATTTTTTAAACCGAATCATTTGAGCGTATTTTTTTTAGTATTTTCGAGAGGCTACTAATAAGAACATTTCCGGACTTAAATGCAAATAACTGAACTTTAGTTGGTTTATAGACGAATTGGTTACTGTTAGCTACAATTTCTGATTTATAAGGGAAACTTTTTTGGATGGAGGGTTGGGTCATTAAATTTTCATATCAGAGAAATCATTATTTAAACTAGCTTACAGTCGATTACTCCATCATTTCGCAAATATATTAATCAAGATTAAAAAAGGACATCAATATACTAAAGTTATTGGATCGTGCCCAGGATATTCAAAAGTTTATCAAACATAAATAAGACAAAAATAATTCATCGTTTCTACTTGATTATTTTCGTGATAATATTCCATAAATTAACAAAAAAAAAACAAAAAAAAATTATTTATATAAATATACAAAATTAAATTAACAAAACTTCATCATTTTTTCGTTTTGTACGACCAATAAATAACAAATTTTTTCTACCAAAAAACGAACGTAATGACTTATTGTGACTTGTAAAGCAACCCAACAAATAAATAGGATATACCATATCGAAAAAAAAGTCTCACGATTTGTTGAATTTGTGACTAACTGAAATCAGCTTCTGTTTATTTTTATTTTTTTTTTGTCAAGTCATGGTGGTGTATATACACTGTATATGAGCTGATGACTGTTTGATAATCCTTTTCGTATATAGAGCGCCAACATGATAATGTTACTGCATTCGAATTTATTACCTTGCAATGGTTTAATTTTCGAATCACGTGAAAATGATATAGTTTTTCGGCTTCTCGTTTTTATTTTCGATCTGCGGTAGGTTTCTTTTGCGAATTTTCATCTTAAATGTATCATTCATTCCAATAAAAATCTTTCAATGTTTGATTAAATTTTTATGTTATATTTATATATCTGCCATTTCACAATTTCATCATAATAATGTTCATATGTATAGCAAACGATTCGATAAAATTTATTTAGATCCGACCAACCGACCGCACATTCTGAAAATTTATGTTAACGATAAATTTTATGTTACGAATTTTTTTGTATGCGAATGAATGAATTCCGAATCTTTGTGCCGACGACGCTTATTATAATTCAATGGTATACATACTTATATATTGAGTTGAATCAAAATGAATTAATTTGAATTTATATATATTGTATATTGTTTGCTAATTTTTATAACTTATTTAAATAACAAAAACTTTTAAACGACATATATCTGAATTGGCTGAGTACATATATGTATAAATATGTTTATCAATTCTCATTTATATAAGATGGTAAAATATTGTTGAAACTGGATTTGGAAACAACACGAGAATTCGTTATGGTCAGTTATCCGTTCTGTTTAGTTACTCGTTTCATTCGTGGCATAAATTATCCAGCATCTAAGTATTTTATTTCCCATACTGATACTATAAATAAGAACACATTCTATTAATGGTTTATCGTGAAATAGCAGTGCCCAAAATGCAAAAAAACCTATGGAAAATTAATGAGGTTTGTCTTAAGTGGAAATGGGATGCTGGAAACCTCAGCAGGAACACTACTGCATTACAAAAGCTTCTATATGTCTAAGTCAAATTTTTTAAAATCATTAAGTTATTTCACTTCTTTGAACTCATTGATCAAGAGGCTTACCAAATTTTTATTTACTGAGAATTGTAAAAGTTCCTGAAAATTGAAGAAAATTATTGAGTTATCCTGTTACATGGATTAATGTTTTTGAGTTTAATTAATCATTCGGGTCAATGTGTAAATCAACAATTGAATCTACAATCAGACTAGGAATCTAGGATAGTGAATCAAATGAAATAAAAGTTGCGAGACTGGTTGTCATTTTGTTCTCTGTGTGTGTAGCAATAATATATTTTTCCACGGTCAACACTATTGGCTAGCATAAAGTCATGTTCTATGTTAATGATCCACGTAAATTAAAACTGAAGTCGGATATTCTCGTTTTGATAGATACGGTTTGAGAACAGGAAAAATGCTTTAATAATTCAAGATATCATTTATAATGTTGAGATAGATGTACTCTTTCCTATACAAGAGAACTCTGAAATAAATAGATTAACTACCAACCGTATGGAATATTCACTCTTTTAACGTAAATCTATAGGTATTTTGGGAAAAGTACCCAAAATGGATATTTCTGCTATACAACTAGAAAATTATGGTTCCCAAATGAATATCTAAACTACTTTGGAAGAAAATTAAAATACGCTTCCACGTGAAGTGCTAGTACCTTACCTTGTTGACCCAATAATTTTCACTTATGTTTATAGTCTGGTCTAAAAACAAACAAACATACGCCAGTCATCTTAAATAATACGTTAATTTGTATAGCTCGGTTGCACTGTATTACAAATATTCGATACGGTGGAAGATGTTAATCAACCCATGAAGACATATTTTTCACAAGGCTTGGATTTAATCCGTCCTATTGAGGAAAACAAAGCAGTGATTGTGCATTGAAGAATGTGAAAAAAATCACAAACAGAATATCACAAATGTTACAAATGCCTGAACAGAATATTCAAATTCTTCTATAGCCAGATAGACTAAAAATCAACTTCATTTTAAAAAAGAAGAACAAACTAGACAGACATTGAAACCGAATTCAATCGGTATAGAACTAGTTCAGATATGCATTTGGAGACTATAATCGATCACAAACTAAAAATCGCCCTAAAAGTCATAACCCGAATATTATTGACAGACTAGCAATGACCAGGAAAAGAACGGTGCTAGCCAAAAGGCAAGACCTTAGTAAAAAACGGTTGCTCTTAAAGTGTCAGTACCTTAACATTGCCTCAATAATAATTTTCACAGTCTGGACTTAAAAAAAACAATAGAACGCCAACCATTTTCAATAATACGTTAAACGAAGAGGTTGACCAATTCGTATAGCTCGGTTGTATTATGGCAAAAATATACGACACGGTAGATGATACTTTAACCAATGCTTCAAGTCAGAAATACGTTTGCAAAAAATCACACATGCATCTGTACTGCTGCATAGGTATAAAACATGGACATGCACATAGAATATCAAACAAAAACCACAGGTGTTAGGAATGCCTGAACAAAACAATAAAATTCTTATGGCCAAGTAGATCAAAAACCAGAATATTATTAGAAGATCAGTGATGACCAGAAAAAGAACGGTGCTAGCCGAAGCGAAAGAACTCAGTAAAACATGGGAGAGCTGAAAAAAATAGCCCCAAATGGAGTCAGATGGTTCTAGTCTAGTGGACGATCTATAAATATGCTCCTATATACATTGGAGATAAAAGCATAAAAATATTTTCGTCTTTTGGTGGCCTAGCACAGATTTTATAAACTGACTGAACATCTTAATTTTAAAGCTATTAAAACCATCGAACAGTATTAGCTATATATACTATAAGATATTTTATGCCCATTCTGATCAAATTATATTTTTTAAGCACACCAAAGACATATTTAAATCTTCATTTCGGTTTGGTACAAAATGGGTCATTGATTCGCATGAGAAATGTGATCTGATCCGAATCAGTTAGTATGATGAAATGCGACTAGTGTTTAATCGGTAGCTATGATAGTCCAAAGAAAAAATGTTAAAGCCAATCATGATATCAAGGTTTTATATTACAAGGTGAATGCCGCGTATGTAACTGGATGTTTCGGTTATGGAAGTGTCGACTACCGTGGTGGCATCAAGAACATTTTCATAAAAGATAAATTATATTGCTCTATAGTCAAACTCCACCTACAAATAAATCTTCTAGCCGTCCGTACTGTACAATCCAGCTATTTTTTCGGCCCTTATATAAAATACCTTACTAACTGTATTAGTAAGCATGGTTCTAAACATAGTTGATTTGCTTAAGTCATGGTTTCACTGCACCTTCCAAGACCTTACGTTTTCTTAAACCAATTGACCTTAGAAATCAGTTGTCCACTGACGTATTCAGATTTAAAATTCTGAATCGTTTAAAATTACGCTATAAGGCAAGTGACAGAGTTTCATCCACATAAATTTAATTGTTGCAATTTGCATGTACATACATATTTTTGTACATGTCCAGCAAACAATTTATAAACAAACAAGTAAATTATAGCAATTTTATTCACCCAATAAATTGATACTGGGTTGTTCCATCAAAAAAAAAATGCATATTTTTTATTCCAATTATTGTTGATTTCATATAATTTATCTCGTACATCAAATATGTTAAAATGTTGCTTTGTTATATATGTATACATAATCAAGAAGCATAATGATTATAAAAAAAATTGAAAATAAAAATTTGGTCGTGATAAACCTATAAAGATAACGTTGATATATCAACCAAGTATTATGTTCAGCCGATTATTACATATTTATATCGTCAACATGTACAGCATATTCTTGTTTTTAGACCGAAACATAATTTGTTTAAAATTATATTAAATTTAACAAGTTACCAAAATTAATCATTTTTTGAGGTTATCGAAATAATGTAAAATCAATTGTTAACACTTTCGGAACTAGTTTTTATATTCCGGACTTTTATATATTTTATAATAATTTGGCACACCATTGGGCAGTTAGCAAGAGGTTCGAAAATGTGTTGGACACTAATTAATATAGATTTGAAGGTGTTAATACGAAAAACCTGTTCTGGAACACCACACAAAAATCGTTAAATTATATTCATCCTCTACGGTACCTGTACATAATTTATATCGGAAAAACCACATTGCACATCAGGTGAAACATTTAATAATTTTCATATTTCAAATAACCAATAATTATCTATTAACAATATACATTTGTTGTTGTTACTATATATACCATTATTATATATTTTATAACGTTTATCAAACAGGTAAGATTAAATTAAACCATAATCACTAATTAATAACTTAATTTTCCAGATATTAGCTGTACGTTACGATAAACACAGATATCATATATACATATTGGCCTCAAGTGCTACATAAAACCCACACAATCGGTTGTTTATTGTTTTTATACTGTATATAATCGAATGTGGTTGTTCTGAGTCGGGTTCGGTTTCACAATAAACAACAGGGTATATATATATATATATATATATATATATATATATATATATATATATATATATATATATATATATATATATATATATATATATATATATATATATATATATATATATATATATATATATATATATATATATATATATTGAGAGGTACATATTGGAAATTATTTCCTCTCATTTTCCAGTACTTTAAATTATTGTAATTGCATATTTTCCAGATATAAATTTAAATATATTATATTTCGTTATAATTTATTTATTTCGAATCAATTCAATTTGAAATATGAAACAGACAGAAAATACAATTTATGGATATTTTTGAATTGTATTGACGATATCCAACCAAGCGAAATGTATACGAACAAAACAACAAAATGTTTTTTATTTATTTATTTGAATGCAACAATATAAACAAATCAGAAATTTCGAAATATGTATACATACACACAAAATAAATAAAATGACACAAAAAATGAATAAATATTGTATAAAATGAAATTATAAATAACATTGAAATATTGGTTTTGCGATAATGTTGTTAACCCTATCATTTCGTGGCTTTACTCAATAATTCGCAGGAAGGTGCGATTTATATAAAATCTGAGAAAAAAATTGACGACTACATCTATACCTCACATTAAAAGACATATGAATGGGTATTACTTCTTAAAATTGCATATAGAGGCGCTTCCACTCAGTGTAGTGAGGCCAAACAGATCCCAGAGATTTTGAAACTTAAAAAAGCAAATTATGCTCTAATCGGTATTCAAAGTTATGCTACGCATTGTTTCGTCTTGATAACCTCCATTTTATGTAGCTGTAATGAAGAGAGAGAGAGAGAGAGAGAGAGAGAGAGAGAGAGAGAGGAGATAAAGCGGTGGAAAACTAACAAATTAACCATGAACCAAATTCAGACAAGAACGAAGGGTATGTGATGCCAAAAATGAGTATTCGTTGACTGCCGATGTGTTCGTAGGTATAAACGACCAAACGAATCTCGTTCAAATAAATACCCTCTAAATTATGTCTGACAAATATCAGCACCATGCCTAAGCAAAGGCAAACAATTACGATGGACAATTCTTACTTATCGGCCGAATAATTATTACAATAAAAGACGACTATAATTGGAACGCCATTTGGTTGTTAAGGGTTAAAAGTATTTCTCCGAAAGATCCGACAGTGTGTATAGTTATACGTATTAAACTGGTTCGTAAGGTCTCAGTTGAGACGTGTTTAGGTCCGTTTACGACCTTTAAGCCATAGACTTTTATAATTGGAACAGTGTCAAAATAAACCTGATCACTCTAAAGTATAGTGACAAATAAGGAAGGAATTGACACTCTTAATAAACGCGTCAAATCCAACACATATAAAATAAAAACAAAAGGATGGCGAATGGTCTTATTCTTCAATATAGTCGAAATCACAGATGTTCCAGCTTTCAACCACAACTATAAAAATTCTGCAGTGCCTCCGAAAAGAAAACATTTCTGAAACAATTGGCACCTACTAATTAATAAGGTGTAAAAGAGGCAATCAGTATAATAGATTATGAAATGTTAAACATACGACCAGTTCCAACAACAGGTGAAGCAGTAATAAAGCCAATAATTAGTTAACACTCGCAATGCTACTCCTAAAGCCACGATTGCGGCTGATATTAAATCTAAAACACGAGCCATCTTGTCCAACTCACAGATGTTGTGCATAAAATACCCGACCCGAATGACTAGTTCCTAAATCAATTCTTATTAATATGAAATCGAGCTTTTCCTAATATTAACATATTCAAGAGACTTAAAAGTTTCTGTTTAAGTTCAAAGCAGGTCCATTTGAATAAGCTCCTTCCGGAGTACAAAACAAAACTGTATACGATCAAGAAGACCAAACATTCTGGTATTGTTACCACAGACAGAACACTTACGCATCAATTTAAAAGTTTGATCAAAAGTTTAAACCACTTTAATTCAAAAAAGTGAATTGATACTTATTCGGTTACAGAAAAAATAGAGATTTTTTTATCAATTGGAAACAAAATTGGTAGGACATCATACTAATATTGATCTATAAGAGAAGCTTAAAAGTTCTAGCATCGAACGAACCGATCCACATTTATTCAAAAATATACGGGTTCCTGTTAACGTTTTACGGATATGGAAAATGATGGATATGGAGAGAATTTGATAAAACTGAAGCTTTTAGCCCGATTATTGGTGATGGAAATAAAATGGCAGTTAAACTGTTGAAATCAACATGTTTGTGCTTTTTTATAGGTTTGTTATATAAACTATTGGTTTCAGTGATACGATACCCACATATCAAATATGTGCTTCATTTTTTTGGTAGCATGGTTCGCTCTTGTTCACTAGCACCAGTCTAAATTAATCACCGCACCAATTTACAGTTCCTAGAAGTTTTTTATATTAGACTACGATAGTAAAAGAGATAATTGGGCCTGAAGGACTGATAGGTCATATTATCTTATTTCTATTAGTTAAACAAAACATTTCAAGACTTAAAACTGGTGCACAGAGCCAATGTAAATTTGCATACAAACCGTCCAGGAAAGATCTTAGTTACAAGTATGGTTTAGGTTATAAATGCGTCCCGAACGATTTTCGAGCTAAGACTTATTTTTTACAAGTATACAACAATTTAATAATGAGCCTAATCCATGGCTTCTTCGTAGAAGTTATTAATTTTGATTGTACTTTAGACCTAGATACAATGACGTTGCCATGGCATTTAGAACCAGAAAGTAAAATTTTGGGTTATTTTAATTTTGATTTACCTAATATTCCACTTGGGTCAAATACAGATCACAGAAACGTTCCTTTTTGAAATCTACTACCTATACGTAAAGTTAGGTTAGGTTGAGTGGCTGCTACCGCACACTTAGACCGGTGACGGTCCGTTGTGATACCACAGGATATTACTTCCCTAGTACCTTTATGAGAACCAGTTTGAGCTATGTAGCGTGATAAATCTCGAAACTTACAGTTTTGGACATCAGAGAGGCAGTCCATTAAAAACTTACCCAAATATTCATGTCTTTAGTGTGCCGAAGCCAGGCATGAGCATAGGAGGTGGACTACGTTTACTTCTAGTCGTTACCTTAATCGTCTGTTCTCCTAGTGGGCAGTGCCTTGTGAGTATCCTCACGATCGTTTTTAGTTCACGTTTTTGTAAGGTGTCCGTCCACTGTTTCTTGTTTAGCACATTCGTGAGTGCCTTAATGAGCCTCCCCAACTTTCGTCCACCACCTAAATGAGATTATAATAGTCATTAATTTCAAGGTTGTTTGATAATACAAAATTTTGATTTTTAAAATTTCTTTTCGACCTTATTCGATTGATTGGACATTATATCAAAATGAAGTTATGCATATGAAGAAGCGTACGTATGAGGTCGTGTTGTGTCCAATTTTATTTATATTTAGCTCTCCTTTCCCCAGTATACAAGTTACAGCCTTACGTTAGTTAAGGAAGATTCACTCTGTGGTGGAGGAAATTTTCCGTAACTACCAAGAATAATTCGGTTCGAAATAATCAGACACTAATCAATTTTGTTCACTACGTAAGAATATTTCCAAATAATATCGAAATAATGTGTGTTGTGGTCGACGTATTCCTAGAATTTTGGCTAGTCTTTGATTTGATTAAACGAGGAAGTCTATATTTGGTAGAAGGATATCAAATTTGTCACAGTATGGTTTGTCTAAGTTGAGATCAGACGATCAAAAATGATTGCTATTAATTTTGAGGTTCGACATGAAGGTCGCGTTGAATATGCCTATATCAACGCAATATGAGTCAAAGCTGCCAATGCTCTAGTGGTAATATGAAATTGAAAGTAAAGCATGTGTTAGTAGTCAGAATAGAAACTAATTTGAAGCCAATCGTGGAAAATGCAATAATTGAAAGGTTCTTTTGAAGAGCAAGAGATGTTATCTCTTCAACGCCTCTAAAGGTATTATTATATTCTATTTCAGCTTGAGAAGTAATGAGGAAAGAGAATGAATAAAAACCAGTTGGAAAAACTACTACAGTGCTGCATTGAAACATCTTGTGTTATGCTACACCGAAATTTGTGTAGCACTATACACTCAATGGACTATTGCGAGTAGAATGGAGAGATCTAGAATCCCACAGATTTTTACATATAAGAAAAGCTAAATCACCGTATCGGATAGTTTTAATTTTAACCACTGAAGTGTTCAAATGTTCATAAACGAAGAAAAGACTAGTGTCATAGCCCTCAGCAGTGGCAAGCCTACTCGTTTTAATTTTGGTCCACGTCAGAAACGTAACAAGTCCAGATATGAACTGGGCAGAGTCAAAACAGATTATATATACTAGTGAAATATCGCAAGTTCATTCTCTCTCTCTCTCTCTCTCTCTATATATATATATATATATATATATATATATATATATATATATATATATATATATATATATATATATAATATATATATATATATATATATATATATATATATATATATATATATATATATATATATATATATATATATATATAAATATATATTTATATCAATTTTTTACATATGTGCAGATGACGTCTGTGTAATTCAATAAGGGGCTCGTAAAGTCAAAAATATATTACTTGATCTTACAGAATTTTTTGCATCTCTTATTACTCATTATAAAAGTGTGGGTTAAGACATGAAAAGGCACAGATAAAGATTTTAATTATAAAATTCCTGACATAGTGCATGAAACCATACGAGTCCTTATACTGCCCTGGTTGGGTAACTTTTAACGAGTGGCTAATCGCGTCCACCAGACTTAGGTTTCGTATGGTTGTTAAGTACTAGCTTGTGAGCAAAACCATTACAGTAAAACTGTAACATTATTCACACGTTACGGACCAAACTGGCATATGAAAGGCTCAGTGTTAAAATCAGCTTTAGTTGTGTGTACAGTGTCAATACTGCAGTTTTATATATCGAATGCCATCAACTTATTATTTTCAGAACAATTTGAAAATTCGTACCTTAAGTGCTTTTTAAATCTTATTTATATTAATGGCGTACATAGTGCAAACATTATGACTTTATTTAAACCATTCCCATATATATGTATCGATATAATATTCATAAATCTAAGAATTTATTGACAAGGCTGTATATATAAGAAATATGTAAATCGCAAATTTATTTTATAGAATTTCGTGTTTTTTATTGCACGATATCGATCATTGGATCTCTTCCACATAATATACGCAGGTATAATATTTCTTACATATTGAATTTATTTATCTTGTGCGGTATAAATAAGTATATACGTAAATTGCTCATTCGCCTTAAAGATTTTTACAAACATAACGTTTTATGTAGACACATATTCGTTTTTTATTATTATCAAAATGAAAAATTATAAATAAATAAAAATCCACGGTTCAATTGGTCATTTGTTGGTTTAACAAAACAAGACAACAAAAACAAAATAACAAAATGAATTAAGATTATCTGAAGAAGTGGTTTTATTATATTTTTTTTGTTTTATATTTAAAAAGTAAATAAATAAGAAATAAATAAAATTTTGTGGGTGGAATGAATATATATATATATTACATATATGTGGTTTTGTTGTGGGCCCATAAATCAGTGTATGAGGTCGAGATAAAATATTATTTTAATTGAAAAATTATAATTTTATTTATTGTTAATTATTTACTTTAATGGAATGTTGAATAGTCACCAAAAACTGTTTTTTGTTGCTTATAGCAATTAGCATACTCGTATATACG
Organism: Tipula lateralis; assembly: GCA_963932295.1. Lineage (NCBI taxonomy): Eukaryota > Metazoa > Arthropoda > Insecta > Diptera > Tipulidae > Tipula > Tipula lateralis. The sequence goes on from OZ010736.1 coordinate 15,654,304, forward strand.
AGTATATATAGTTTTGAACCGATCCTATAAACTAAAAATTGTACACATGTATTCGGAAAAAAATTTATTTCTTAATTCCGGAATTAACAAATACAACTTTTATGTTTCTTATTCACGATTATATGTATAATATGTTTATTAAATTCAAATTGACCCCCTACAAGCAAAATTATATCATTAATTAAAAATCTCTCATTAAAAGGGGTTAAATTATTATGTTTATCGTTACTTAATTAATTATTTATTATAATTAATACTCTTGGTCAAAGTGGCTAAGGGTTTTTCGTTCATACCTGAGTATATATATAGTAACTATAGTTAAGGAAGTAGAATTGTCTACAAACTTATCGACCTCTACAAAATTTTCAAATTTTCATTATTGTTGATGTTTTTTTTGGGGGTGTTCCTCAATCATTATTATAATTTTTATTACACATTTTCTATATTATAATAGTTATAGTTACGATAAAAATAGTAGAACAAAAAATATTTGCTGTGTATTCCAACCGTCAAATGGGTTTTTTAAAGGCGATTAAGTCATTATCGTTGGCTTATCTTTGACATGCACTCGTCTCGTATACATAAAATATGAATATGTTATGTTGAAGCATACCGAAATAGAAAGTTGTTGTTATTTGTGACGCGGTCTTTGAAATTTTATAAATAGCATTATAAAAATATTAGAAGCTATTTGTTATGTTTAACCGTGTATATTAAAAGAAGTTAACGGAGATTTTCATAAGTCTTAAATTTAGAAGGTAGAATATTTTGTGATTCTTTCACCTCAAGATTTAATGAAATGGTGAAAACCATATGTTGGTCATACACGATGTAATTTACGCGGCTTTTTACTTGCCAAAAACGGTTACTACCCATATATAATAAAACGGTAAACATGATTTCATGTAAAAAAAACTACCGCACCATCTCTTATCAAATTTAATTGTGAATAAAACACCATCTGTTATAAAATCTTCGTACTATTTTACGAATAGAATTGGTGAAATAATTAACAGTGTACAATTTTTTTCGACTATATATTGAATGTCAATATGTCAATATAATTTGTTTTAGAATTTGTAACAGATTTATTCCGTTAAACATCACCTTAACCGGCTCGCAATGGAGGTGAAAATTATCACTTTTGCAGATACGAATTTATCTATGATTGGTGGAATTTTGAAAACAGATGGCACTGCAAATGGTGTTGTCTTCGTTCTTGCAAGTAATGTACGTTTAATGTACTTTACGCTGTTTTTTACATAATTTACAAAAAATATGTAAAGAACGTTTTGACCTTTTACCACATATTTCCAATTCATTTTTCGTATTTCACACCAAAAATGTGACAAAATCCGTGATACGGAATTGCAAGACTGCAGAATGAAAGGACGCGAGATAAAGCACATATATAAGCTATCTCAGATAGACGTGTGCGTAAGATATTATATTTTCATTTAAAACATTTTAAAATGAAAAGAGTTATCCGCATGTTGCGCTTGCCGCGTGCTTACAATCGACCAAAAACGCACACGTGTGACAACTTCAAATAGCATGTTAGGTAATGTTTAAACGAAATAAACAGGAGTTTCTGCATCTTTTCATAACTGTGGATGAAACATAGATACTCTACACTGAGATTATAGAACAGTCTTAAAGTGAATTTCCCCTGAAAAATCTGCGTCGGAAAGAGCTGAAACGGTTTTATCGGCCAACAAGTTCATGGTCACAGTTTCTTGCAATGCACGTCGCATAATCCACATTCATTACCTCAAAAAAGAGGAGAACTATCAACGGTGAATATTACTGAAATTATTGGAACATTTCAACAAGGTTTTAAAAGCAAACGACCGCATTTGGCGAAGAAAAAAGATCTCAATAGGAGAAAATCGATGCAAAAACGCCTATTTTGAAGGGTTGGAGAAATAGTATTAGTCGCGTTTCATGACTCCAACTGATTCAGATCAGATCACATTTTCCAAGCAAACCAAAGACACATTTTGAGCCAAATTGAAATTTGGATCAAAATGCGCCTTTGGTTTGCATGGAAAATGTGATCTGATCTGAATCAGTGGGAGTCATAAAACGCAGCTTTTATTTGGAAGGAATCGACAAATTGCAAAAACATTAGACTTACTCTATCGAGAGGTATCTACATTGCGTGTTTCAGTTTTACCAGACTTCTAACTGCACCTTCGTTTATGTGTCTATATATTATTTGCTCCTCCTAAAATCTGTTTTGAACATTTCAAATGGAATTTTTTATTCAACGTCTAATGAGACTTTAAAAGCAGGCCTACCTCATTGCCAGATTGATTTTAATTTTCGAGTATTTTTAATAGAACGAATTATAGTGTTCGGAAGGGGGTCAGACGATTCGTTCTCGCATATATTGTATTGGACAAATCGGATAGATTCTTGATCATACCATTCTGCCTTAATAGTCATGGTGCATTAAGTCCATTCTTCTTGGTCGTATATTAGTGTTAACGAACTGCGTTTAACTCATTTACCGCATTCACATTTATTTAATTATTATCTTCCCGTCACTATTTTTCAAGCAGAAGTTGGAAATATCATTACCGCTTGGGTCTTCGTATAGGTTAACCATTTCTCAATCACCAAAACCGAACCTCAACATAAAAAAATGGCTACGGTTGGATTTGAACTATGCAATACTACTAACGTTAGAGGTACAAATGAGCTTCAAATGTAACATTCTCACATTTTAAGTAATTTTTTCCAAACTAGACCCCTATACATAAAAGTATTTTTTAACCGAATTACAACTTAGTCTTCTACTATTTTTTGTTAGAATTTTGACATTTATAAGCATTATACGTGCAATTCAAGATGGCATGAGCTTAATCTTCAGAATTTAAAAATTCAGGAATAAGGTCTTTCTATTAGAAATTTTTGAAATATTGTTGCTTTGTAGTTATCTCTGCCACTCCAAGAGGCCTATAATACAGTTCAGGCACTGTGTGCTTAAACAGAGTAAAACATATCAAACAGTTTGCGTGTTTAAACAATCACAAGCCTGAGTAAGATAATTCAAACCATTTTCCCATTTTGTTAGACGCAACCATGACTTAAGCAATAAATTATGTAACACTTTCCATGTTCATGACTGTGTACTGCGTGCATATTTTGTCACACCCAAAACCGAAAAATAATCTCAAGACGAGATTTGTTAGAATTATGTTCAGCATTGAAAAAATCATAGGGAGATGATAAAATATTATTCAAGATTTCATTATTATTTTATTATTTCTTTCGGGTTTAATTTTGAAAATAACAAAAAAAAACAAAGATGGTGATGTGTTATTTTTACCACCAGTGAAATATTACTTATTTTTATATTTAAAAATAAACGGATCTTATATAGAATGAAGTGTATATATATATATATATATATATATATATATATATATATATATATATATATATATAAATGTCTTATATCACGTCTGTTCCTGCCAATGTTGAAAGATTTATTGTGTTGAAGAATTTAAATGGATCCAAGTACATTATGTTTTGAATATATATTTTTGTGATGAAAACCGAAATACACAAAAAAACGTCTAGCTGATGGTTGGTATGCTATATAGTATGTTGATGTACATATATACGTATACCAACCATCAGAATGATATTATTTTTAGAGGGACGCACGAATGATGCAGTATATTATATGTTATATGTCGGATTTTACAAAAATAGATGCACATATATGTTTCTACCAATACCAAACCATATATAATATGTTGAGGGATAAGGGGACAAACGACATATATATCCGCATATAATCAAAAAGATTAAGGCTAGTAGCCACTATAGATCTATACATATAACACAAAAAGGGTTTAATATTCAAATGATCTTTGTTTTCCCAAATGTAAAACAAAGTAAATTTTTTATTTGTTAATATCATTTTTTGTTGCCCTTCGTTCGGAAAAATAAAAGGGATGAAAATGGAAATAGTTCAACGATTTATGTTGTTTTATAAATCCAACTAAAATGGTCAAGAATTGAAAATTTCACTCCAGGGATTAATAAATATTTTAGCTATTTTGTGTTCTGCATTTTGTTGAGTCCAATATTTGTAAAATTGTTTTAAATGGTTTGTTACTCATACACAGGTGACGTATACACACATTGTATTGTTTATTAAAGGTTGAAATCTCATATACTTCTTTAATTTATGCATATCTGTCTAGGTTTAATTTTTACAGCTTAAATGTATACAGGAAATTGAGAGGGCAACCTGAAACTTATGTTTCGGACTGTCATATATCATGAACCGTATTCTTTAGTATTTGAAGCTGTTAGTATGCAACACAATGGACAGATGATCCATGAGTTTAAATTATGGATCTATGCTTTCAATTTAGCTTACAACGACATAAGAACAAGAGTTGTATACTCGGATGTTTTCAATGAAGATTTCAGAATATTATGAGTTAAATTCGTTCCGTGGCACATATTAATCAGAAATAGACCATTAAATGAAAATTGTGTGATATTGAAAAAGAAATGGGTTTAAGACCCTAAAGTATTCCTAGCACATACTTGCAATCTCCAAAATAATAACAACCCTTTTCTAAGCTCGTTTCTGCATAGCAGCATCTCTAAAACAATATTACATAATCGTTGAGAAAGACACAGATCTACATATATAAATGATATAATTTCTTTTGTGGCACCTTATTGGTCAAATAATAATGTTACTAAGCCTGTTAAACTATACATCATATCTTATTAAATAAGGAATTTTTATAATTCTGAGTAAGCTTTTAGTATGGGCTTTGATGCCAGTTAACCAACTTTCAGTGTTAAATCATCTCAAACCTGACATAAAAACGCATGAAACTGAAAGCATTAATTAAATAATACGAGACATAAACATCTTAACTTATTTATAAGTAATAATTAGTTCGAATCCCGATAGGGGCAGGACGCAAAAGGGAGTTTTCATTATTACTGGACATACCACACCACTGATCCTCTTTTCTTTCAAATGAAAAACATTCTCTCCTAAATATATTTGCTGAGTTTTTCCAATCCATATATATACCAAATAACCATAATATAATGCCAATTTCAGATGTAAAAGCACATACAGATGTTTGTTATCTGGATTAGATATCATTAACAGCCTTTATAGCACTGAGACCTGAATAAGTTGACCCCTTTGTGTTTTGATTACACCGAATTGATTACATCGATCTTCAACGTATAAGATAAGAGCTAGGAAGCATTCCACAGAAATTAATCTTATTGAGTTTACTTTAGCCATCTTGTCATACTAGTGGCGTGTTATTTGAAACTAACCCCATAAACACAGAGTTCTACAAAGCTTTAGATCAATTTTGTTAAGGCCCATGGAATTTACTTCGAGTTTTAAATTATTTCAGTAATTTTGACGAAGTATTGGCACTACAGCATGATTTAAAGACAAAAACTTGGATATAGAGAAAAGAAACAGTGCAACAAGGTTCATCGACTCATCATATATCCTCCAAAATTCTCTCCATTATACATATTGCAATTTGCAAGCCATGTTAGCATAATCAAACTGTACACCATATAGTGAGAATGAGGCTATTGATTAACTATTTATATGCACTTGGGGGAAATAAGAAAAATCATTCTTCGTTAGTAAAAATTTTGTATCAAAAACACTGACAACCAAAACTGGACCTTACAAGGGTTATAAACTTACCAATCGGTAAATCACTATAATATTAGTCAAATCATAACCGGTTAGCAACAATTTTATGGATGAAAACGATATTAATGGGAAAATCAAAACAAAACTGAAGCTTTCAGCGCCAGACAACACTAATATGACAATACTAATAAAATGAGAATATAAGGCTAATAAAAACTGTTTTAAACAAAGCACTTGATGTATTTAACTTTTACCTATAGAATCCATTAGGCAAAAAGTTTTCTCCTCGGACGATAAAAATGGAAACATTGACACATCTGAAGGACATAAGTATTACCTGAAATAATTTAAGTTCAGAAAATAAATTATCAATTATTTATAAATGTAAAGATATAGCTTCTTTATAAATTTAAAGTTTTATAAATGTAAAGTTTTCGCTCTTTACATTATTCGTAGTTGAAGAGTTCCTGTAATGTATTTGAAAATACAAGTATTCCACAAAATCGTGTTAATGAAATCTCGAGATGGATTTAACTTTTGCTTAAGAATTGCTCGAGTTTTTGTGAATGCTTGTGGAAACTTCGATTGAGTGTGGACAAGTATTGTGTGTTGTGTGACAGGGTGTTGGATGTTGAATATCTGATATTGGTCAGCCCGAAATAAAATAATTGCAGATCATGTTTCAGCATTCTCCGCAATGCAAGTCATCTATCAAGAATTATGAGTGACAAGGTTTGGTTTTGAAGGAAATTTGTGTTGTCAGTTATAGTTTAATGGTTAAGAGAGTTTTTCATCATGCCACGATCTCGAGTTCAATTCTCTTCGTTGACCAAAAGTTAACATGCACCGGAAGACATAAAAACTCGTTTGTGTGTAAAAACATTCGTTGGGCTGACCACCTATAGAATACAATGTGCACCAAAACGTTAAAATGATTCGTAAGGTCTCAGTTGAAACGCGGTAAGGGCCGTTTACGAAACAGATTTTTTTATGAATTTGTGAATATGAGTAACACAATAATTTAAGATCAACAGCCAGATATACCATAGATTGAGTTTGCTTTGTGTTGAGCTTGAGTCTAATATCAGGATTCAGGTGTCGTCAATTTAGGCAGGGAATTTTTTTTGTGTTACGTATTGTGGTATCGCCATAATGGTTGAATGGTACTTTGTTTATCATACCATATTAATTGATTGGTTGTTACAGGTGCCCAAGCCTTAAGCTAATACATTTTCTTTCTGAGTTTGTATTTATTCTTTATGTAGATTAGGTGTGCGGACTGGAGTTTCGATAATTAATAAAATTAATTAAGTTACAGATTCCAGAGCTACAAATTGGTAAATGAATTTCAGAATTTTGTATTGTTTTTATTTAAATCAGGGAAGAGCAAAGCATAAAGGTGTTGCAGTGTGAAGATTGATGATAGTCGATTGCAGATTGGTAGATTAGCAATGTGATTATCTCGTGACTGTCTGCTTACGTTGTCCGGGAGTCTTGGAAATGTGATTGTCTTTGTGTTGCGGACTGGAGGTAAAATTAACTTAAATTGGTGGTAAAATTAATTTATTAAATTAATTCTTACAGATCTGAGCTGTAGATTAGTAAAATAATTTAAGAGTTGTATATTGCTTTGATTTTGGTCAAGGGTATAAGAGATCAGATAGGTGTAGCGAACTAGAGACTACGGATTGGATATAGACTTGAAATAATAAAATTTATTTATTAAATTAGTTCTTACAGATTCCTAAGAATATTAATACATTTTTTTTTCAGAGTTTTGTATTATGGTTTTAATTTTAATTAAAATCAGATGAGCAACTTGGTGTTGCAGATTGGAGATTGCATATAGGAGATTGTAAATTAATGGTACAATTAATTTATTAAATTAATTCTTACTGAAACCTGAGCCATAAATTAATAAAATTATTTTAGAAATTTATACTGCTTTAATTTTAATCAAAAGTAAGAGAGAAGATATGTGTTGCGAACTTAAGACTGCGGATTAGCTATAAAATTAAAATAATAAAATTTACTTATTAAATTAATTCTTACAGATTCCTGAGACATATATTAATACATTTTTTTCAAAGTTGCATATCATTGTTTTAATTTTAATAAAAAATAGGCGAGCAGATTGGTGTTGCACATTGCAGATCGGCGATAGTAAATTAGAAATGTGATTGTCTTTACCTTCGCGTTGGATGGTGGTGGATCTGGAAATATAGGGATGCAACTTTATATGCAGCATGTGATGAGAAGATCCCAAGATAATTAACCTAAATACTCCAGTTTCAACTGTTGAGGTAACACAAATACATATGATGGAATAAGAAATGACCTTCCTACCTAATAAAATAATAACCAATGTTAATGTGAAAACGATATAGATCTTACTAACAAATTATAATATTTTACTAATTATGTAACAGGAAAATGGTTCTGCTGAAGATTGTCGCCCTAGTCTATTTTGATTCTCTGATGAGCATGTTACAGACTTATGGTACCATTATCGTAATGGATGGCTTAAACTATCATACCATATTAATTAAATTGTTTCAGATACCTGAGCCATAAGTTAATTTTCTTTCAGAGTTCTGTACTTATGTTTTAATTAGGTGAGTTGTGCGGATTATTTATTAATTAAGTTACAAATTCCTGAGTGACTAACTAATAAATTTATTTTAGGATTTTAATTAAGTTTTAATTTTATTCAAAATACAGCAGAGCAGATAGGTGTTGCGGACTGGAGAATGCTGATTGGCGATTGCAGACTAGTAGATTAGAATTGTTTTTGTCTTGTGATAGTAGTATAGTTTAGTACCGACTGTCATGGTGTCTGTAACCGGGTCGCTCTTTCCTAACTAACATACCTTCCTATCCTTACCTGTCGTTTTATGTAAACGGATGTAGGAATAGGCCCGGCGTTATCCAGGAATCTTGCCTAATTTTTTTCATAGATGCGCAATATGCATGACTTTGCGGTGGTTTTGAGACGGAGGTCAGATCTATATCTATAGTCCATAGCTGGTAAGGAGAAATTGTGATCGCAAGTGGGAGATTAAATTTATTTTATTTGTCTTGAATAAATAAAATTAATTAATTTAATTAAATTTTACACTTTCTCGTTTTAAAATTTCTTATTATTATTGTTTTAATTTTATTCAAAAAGATGTTACTGACTATAGAGACTGCGGATTGGCAATAGCAGATTAGTATAGATTAGAAATGTGGTGTTCGTAACATAGCGTAGTTATTTGTTTTTTCAGGTGTCTGTAACCGAGTCGTTCTTTCTATACTAACAGGCGAAGGAATAGGTTCTGCATTATCCGAAAATCTTGCCTTGTGTTTCGTCCTACAGTCCAAACATTTGTCAGTATCAGGTCATACCGTTGGGAATATTAACACTATGAGGTTGTACTAACTAGTAATATTTTTTATTTATACCACTTACCTTTGCAAATCTTTACGTTGGATCCTAATTGTAGCCCATGTCAGATAAAACTCAATTAAAAATTCACATAAGGTTTAATCCAATGACTTATTTTGAATTAATATTATTTATTAAACAAACCATTGTTTAAATGTACATTTATCGTTCATTATTATATTTAAACCAAAAGTTTTAGTTTAGTAGTGAGTTAGCAAATTGTTAGTTTGCTCTAACTTTGCAAATTATATATTGGGGCTAAAGGCAGTTCCAACTCTATTTCAATTCTGCACTCCAACAAGGGGACAACCGATCAGATGCAGAAAAATCCCTTTTGCATCCCTAGCTCTATCCGTATTCAAACCCGCTTCAACTGCGCCAGCTTTAATCACTGCGCCATCTGGTCGGAATTATCAAAGTTATCATACCCATATATTTATATACAAGATCATGTCATGTAAAATCTATAAAATCGATAAAATAATTGACATCTAAAATAATTGTCAAACCAATTTAGTTTAATTTAAATAGTTATGTTATGGTCAATTAAATATATATTTTTAATTTATGTCTCTATTCGAGTATGTATATTGATCACTTATTAGTTGGAAGTTAAAAAATAGTTTTGGCGCGACAATTACTGAATCGTTGGCATATACATAAATTTATTTAAATACTTAAAAATTATTTCATCACGGTTGCATATGTGCTAACGCAAGTGCTCAGAAGTGGTTGATCTCCCGATTGGTTTGTATGCAGCCATCCTTATATATACACACATAATATTTATTGTGCCAGACGAATACTGAAAATAAAGAAATACATTTTATAGTTTTACACAATTGTTGGTATGTTTATAGTTTAAAATTTATTTATACGAAAGAGGTGACATTATTTAAGGGTATACGAGAGTCAACAAATTCAAAAAAAAAAAAAAAATCTTACATTCAAGCAGAGACTTTATAATACTCGTATAGCAGCGCAAGGCACACATATTGTTTTTTAAATGAGATGTAAATATATATAAATTTTTAATAACAATTAAATAAATCACGCGATGTACATTAATCGAATGGAGCCAAATATTTATATTTTTAATGACAAACACAAAAAAAAAAATTATATTTTCGACATTGATATACAAACATATGAGTTTATATATGACATTATAAATATATATTCTTAAATTGGAGTGTTAATTAAGTTTATTGTCATTGCCAAGGCAGTATAACTAAAACAACAGACATAATAACAATATTCATAAATAAATTAAGACATAATTTTTAATTAAACGGTTCATTGATAAAATTAAACGAGTTTAGTGAATCCTTATTGTTGTATAGCGTTCGATAAATAAGACACAAGACATGCGGTCCGCCCAAATATTGTAAATCACATTCATCTTTTCGTTAACGTATAACCTTGATGGTAATTATAGCTTTTTTGACTGTAAATATGTCAATTTGTTATGGTTTTATCAAGGTTGCAGTAAATGTTTTTACTGAGCGTACATTAAAAGAAATTAAACAGTTTTATATGTGATGTTAATGGGCTACTGTTTCGACATCACTTTTACCTTCGTTTGAGATTGTGAAATTGGTTTTTATATGTTTGTGTAGCATGGTTATTTCTTGAGAAGTAATCTGAAAATGTGGTGACTAGAGGTCGATAAGTTGCAAAGCACCGCGATCTAAAATATTTGTGATGTTCCACTATATCTGGCATTCTTCCTCACCAGTCCTGTAATCCCCCAAGGTGGTATACATATTCAGCAGATTCCATCTCCGAACCGTCAAAACACAACTTTGGGCTAGAAGCAACTTGGTTCTAGCGACCAAGAGAGAGAGAGAGAATATTCACTTAGATTTATTTAGACCAAATAGATAGTCGTCTATTTTGAGATCATCCAGCGCTGCTCAACCAGTTGTTTTGCTCCTGTGGCAAAACTAGTTAAATATTAAATTAGGTGGCCACAAACCGAAAGGAGCTAAATTCTGCTTCGAAATATACCAAGGTAAGAACTTTTATCCATTCCATTACCGTAAGTTCTAATTTGGTTTCAATTTTATTTAATTTTTAATTCTAGACTGTTATGTGTTGGAGGCCGATTGAACCTTACTGATAATCCATATAATACTAATTATACATCAGTGCTATAACAAGAACAACACGCATTTGTAGGTGTTCAGCGATGACGGTTATGATAGATTGTTGAAAAACCAATAAGGGCGATTTGACAGTATTTTTGTGCCATAATGGCTATAAATACCAAAAAGCCTGAGAATGAAACTGCAAGGGTTTTTTAGTCATTAAATTCGGCTGTTAAATCATAAAATCTAACACCGTTGGACTTTCTTCGTCGGACAGTTTTCAAGTATATCTGAGGTTTATAAAAACATGACCATTGGCCATTTGAACAAATAATGGTTATATGACAGGCAAGGCTTGGGCACCATTCAATGGTCATAATGCTTTACTCTTTCCTTTCTTAATCCATGATACAATTTTTAATTAGAGGCCTGTGCTATGTTTTGGTTCACTTAAAAGATTCATCTTACAATGACGCCATTATTTGGTGGCTTCTAAGAAGCGACCGAAAAAACTCGAGATATAGATCCTTATTAGGGTGTGTTATTTGACAATGCATTCTTATGAGGAATTAGTCAAAATACATTCACTTTTATCAAACAGAAAGGAGCTCTTTGCCAAAAAACAAAGATTTTTAATCAACATCTGTTGTGCTCAGACCGGACTCACAGAATAGACTATTTATTACTAAAACGTTTATATTAAAGTGGAAGATTGTCAATGAGGCCTATATCACTAAAGAAGGAAAGTGCTCACTTGATTCCCCTAAAGACATAAAACTATACAGCTTTATCACAAAATAATCAAACGATTACTTTTACAACTAGAAAGAAATTAAGGGGATGACACGAAGATGAAGATGATGACACGAGAGCTGTGTCATGTAAGTACGGATTGAGTTTCAACCTGTCCATAAATTTGGATGGCCCTCTTTATAAGACAACACACTACCACCATTTACTGAGAAAAGGTTCATGAGTGCTATTGTGGATGTAAGCTTAGTTGAAAGCCGAATATTTTTGATAAATTAAGTCTGATGAATCTTTTTCAGGTACTTGGATAAAAAAATGTGATTTAAACCGGGAACTGACTCTTCGGTTATTTTGCCATGATAATGTACCCGTACTAATGTTTGGAGTTAGCATAACGTGGAATGGTTTGATAATGTAACTTACTAGAAAATATTGAAGAACTACTTCTGCTTTGAAGACTATTATAGTATGTGATGGCAGTCAAATCTAAAATGGGATCGGGTGCAGTAAACTATACTATCCACCTATTATATATTTTAATAAGACCTTCTGTGATAAACCCAATGTTAATATTTATATTTAACTGGTCTCTATTCAAATTGAAGATCTAAATTCAACTATATGAATACAAATTACTTGGCCAGCATTCGGGTTGTGCAGCATTTCAACTGAAAATATATTTCAGTACGAAAAAGAAAACGCCGAGCTCCGCGAACAACTGAGAGAAATAAAGCAATTCACTGCTAAATTGAAAGAAGAATTTACAATCTTAAAGAAAGAAAATGAAGAACTTCAGAAAGCTGTAAAAACACCAGCAGTAGTTGAGGCGACACCCAAACCTATAATCGAGGATGTCAGTGATTCATTCCATACGGATGAAGAAGAACTTGAAAGAGAAACTAATTGGGTCTTACATCAAATTAGAAGACCAAGCAAGAAAAGGAAAGCTCAACGCTCTCCGGAAATGGCTGAAAATTTACCTACAACTTCAAAAGATGTTTCTAGAAGTCAGATAATATTTAAAAAACAACTGATTTCTGGAGAACAGCCATCTAAACCAAAAGAGAAAGTACCTCCACCAATTAGCATCGTTGGAATATCTAATTATTCCACTATACAATCGATTATGAAATCAGTTACGACAGCTGAGTATAACCTTGTATCTCTAAGCAATGGGGTCTGGAAAATTAATGTGATGGATTCTAACACCTATAGAGCTTTAGCTACGAAGCTAAATTCTGAAGGATATCAGTGGTTTACCTATGAGGACAAGAATAATCGTCCGATAAAGGTTATGGCTAGGGGTCTTCACCCAACCTGCGCAACAGAGGAAATTATTGAAGATCTCAAGCAAAAGGGTCATCAAATAGAAAATGCCGTAAACATCATAAAGAAAGAAAAAATCGAAACCGAACAAGGAGTTCAAATAAAGAAAAGAGGGCTTCCACTATTTATGCTCACTTTTAATAATAAAGAAAAAGTAGAAGATGTTTATAATATCAAGGCAATACTTAACATGAGAGTAAAAATAGAGCCATTGAAAAAAAATAGCGGTCGCATACCGCAGTGCAAAAAATGTCAAGGTTTTAACCATACCCAGAAATATTGCCAAAGAGATGCTAGATGCGTTAGGTGTGCTGGTAAACATCATGCTCAGGTATGCCCGGTTGGTAAAGATGTTCCTGCAAAATGTATTAATTGCTTACAGCCACATCCGGCAAATTATAGGGGATGTGAAATAGCTAAGGAGCTACAAAGATTAAGGGATAAATCACGAAAGCAAAATTCAGTAATACCGGAGAAAACTAATCAACCTTTCACCAAAGCGGAACTAAATGAAACGGGAGAGCGGAAACTTTACTCGCAAGTGGTAATGCCGAAATCTATTATTTCAAGGAGCACTGAGGATACAACCGTGCTTCAAAAGATACTAATAAGCATAGAAGCACTTAACATTAGACTAGCTAAACAAGAGAAATGTCTTGAAGCCCTAAGTAATAGGCTAGACAAGCAAACCTCTCTAAACGAAATGGCATCCATTCTCTATTAAAATGTCTCAAACAGCAATAAATAAAACATTAAGAATAGTAATCTGGAATGCAAACGGGCTAATGCAACATCTTCCAGAACTAGAAATTTTTCTAAATTCCGAGAAAATAGATATATGCCTAATATCTGAAACCCATTTTACTACAACTTCATATGTCAAATTATATGGATACAGTTGTTACCATGCCATTCATCCAGCAGGAAGAGCAAGAGGAGGATCGTCAGTAGTAATTAAAGAAAACATCAAACATTATATAGATCTTAAAATTGAAGAAGAATTTATGCAAGTAGTCACAATAAAAGTATATATAAATAACAACAAAGAATATAGCGTATCGTCAATTTATAGCCCTCCAAGATTTAATCTACTAAAGGAAGACTATTGCACATTATTTAAAACACTTGGATCTTGTTTCATAATAGGAGGTGATTTTAACGCAAAGAACACATTCTGGGGATCAAGAGTAACCTCTAAAAAAGGAAGAGAGTTGCTTGCAGCAGGACAACAATGCAGCTGCGATTTTCACTCCGGAAATCAACCAACATATTGGCCTACGGATAGAAACAAATTACCCGATCTTATAGACTTCTTTGTCACCAAAGGTATAGACGATAATTACATATACCTAGAAAGCAGCGACGGGATTATGTCAGATCACACACCTGTTATTATGACGATCAGTGCAACGATTGTTAAGAAAACAAGTCCACCATGGCTAACAAACAACAAAACCTGCTGGGGAAAATTTCAGAAACTTATTGAGGATAATATTAATCTCCAAGGGCCAATTACAAATCCGATACAGCTAGAAGAAGAACTAGAACAATTTAACAGCGTCATACAACAAGCGGCGTGGAGTAGTACACCATCAAATACAACAAACACACGCAAGAATGTTATTTATCCCTTGGAAGTTAGGGAATTGGTAGCAGCAAAACGAAAAGCAAGAAAAGCTTGGCAAAGGAATCGAGCGCCTGAATATAAAACTACTCTAAACTTTTTGTCCAACAAACTAAAGCTGCTAATCAAAGAAATAAAAAATGAATCCATTAATAAATACCTAAGCAGCCTGTCTGGGGAAAAAGATACTGAGTACTCTCTTTGGAAAGCAACAAAAATGTTAAAACGACCTAAACTTCAAATGCCTCCAGTTAGAAACGATGATGGAACTTGGGCTATAAGCGCAAAGCAGAAAGTAACATTGTTTGCAACTCATCTTGAAAACACGTTCCAGGCTCTACCTAGACAAACAGTAGGTAAAAACATACCACCAGTACATAAAGTGGACAACTATAATATAGCTGCTGTCACAGTGCAAGAATTAAAAGATGAAATCAAAACTAACCTAAATGCAAAGAAATCTCCAGGATATGACTTAATTACAGGACAAATAATAAAAGCCCTACCTGAAAAAGGAATACGAAAGCTACTCCAAATAATTAATGCAGTATTCAGACTTAAACACGTTCCAAATCAATGGAAAGTCGCTGAAGTCATCATGATTCCCAAACCAAACAAACCGTTAAATGACAAAAATTCGTATAGACCGATTTCCTTACTTCCAATAATTTCAAAAATATTCGAGAAATTACTGCTTAAGCGACTCAAACCAATAATTGAAGAAAGAAATCTTATTCCACCTCATCAATTTGGCTTTAGAGAAAATCATTCAACAATCGAGCAAGTGCATCGGATTACAAACATAATTGAAGATGTACTTGAAAAAAAGAAAGTTTGTTCTAGTATTTTTTTGGATGTAGCACAAGCTTTCGATAAAGTTTGGCATAAAGGCCTGGAATACAAATTAAAACGAGATTTACCAAAGCAATTCTATGAAATACTTAAATCTTACATAGCTAACCGGCACTTTCGTGTTAAACTAGATGGTGAATACTCGGAAATGAAGAAAATATCAGCAGGAGTACCACAAGGTAGTGTTCTGGGACCAACTTTATATGTACTATATACCTCTGATCTACCAACGATAGAAGAGACAACTATAGCAACGTTTGCAGATGACACAGCCATATTAGCAGTTGCTGATAACATAGAAGAATCCAAGAGCGACTAATATGGTTAACAATTGGACGAAAAGGTGGCGAATAAAACTGAATGAAGCAAAATCTGTTCATGTAAATTTCACCAATAAAAAGGTTGATTGTATACCAGTAGAACTAAACTCCCAGCCAATTCCATATGCAAACACAGCAAAATACTTAGGCATGACTCTTGACGCGAAACTAAAATGGAAAGAGCACGTGAAAAAGAAAAAAGAAGAATTAAACATTAGATACAGAAAGATGAATTGGCTCTTAGGGAGAAGTTCTGAGCTTACTTTACATAATAAATTGCTACTGTACCGGCAAATTCTTAAGCCTGTATGGACTTACGGTATTCAGCTCTGGGGCTGTACAAAGCAAACAAACGTCAATATCATCCAGTCATTCCAAAGCAAAGTCCTACGTGGAATAGTAAATGCACCGTGGTACGTGAGAAATGACAACATCCATAGAGATTTGAAGATGGATTTCGTTAGCGTAGAAATAAATAAATACGCAAGACAACACATGCAACGGATTAGTCAACATAAAAATGCTGAAATTCGCCGAATGTTGGATGACACAAATCCAGTAAGAAGGCTGCGAAGGAAGAAACCACTTGATCTACTAGATCCAACCTGGATCGGCTAAAAAAATATAATAAAATTATGTAAAAGGTACTAGCCTAAGGGCTATAACGCTTCAATCGTGAATTTAAATAATAATGCAAGATAAATTACTAGATGATTTGTAAATCAGTTGTAATAAATAAATAATTTAAAAAAAAAAAAAAAAAAAAAAAAAATTCGGGTTGTCTATTCTTTTTAACCTTTCCTATTGCATTGGAATCAAACAAACAAAATATTTGTCCGTCGGTTTATATAATAGATATATTCCCGCAGTACACCGACGGAATGTTCAAACAGCGTCCAATCCATGAGTCAATACTGATATTTAATTT
>OZ010736.1:15676294-15728794 GCA_963932295.1 Tipula lateralis
AAAGGAAGTCGCAAAGTGATCTTATTTACATTTTGTTGCTGCAGATAAACTACATGCAATAGAGGCTTCTCTCATGTATCAGGTTTTGATTGCAGATACATTATAACCAATAGCAATAAGTTTGTACACACGTCAAGATTGGTTAACAGCAGTTTCTGATTCTTTCAAAATATTAAGGCTATACTTACTAAACAAGATGTATATATGCCTATTCAATATACTATTACGAAAATCAGGCAACCACAGTAAGAACTTAGGTATAGATGAACAAGTTTTGATGGGCTTCGCTATTCAGCCAGTTAATTATATGGTTGTATATTATATGAGCTTTGACACAAACTTATATTATAATTGGTATCATTTGGAGCTATTATCATTTTTATGAACCTGCTTTTAAATCCAATACTTGATGTACATTATTTATAAAAGGATATCCAACTTATGGAGGCCTTTGCTTATATTGTTAGCCAACCAATCTTATAAGTCTCAAGCTTTTATTATTGATATCATCAAATTTCCCTGACATGCTTTCATATTAGGAAAGAGACAGTATTCCCAAATTTGATTGGTTCGAATTGCTTAAGCTTTACATACTCATTGAAAGCTTTTTTAAGAGGAGTTATTTTTAAAGTATGAAAGAAATATCTTTTCAGAATTTTAAAAACAAACGAAACAAACAGAGCATACCGATTGAATGAATGTGCTTCAAAAGTTAGTTCAATATTCGTTTGTGCAACTATAAAAACAAGATGAGGGTACGAAATTTTCCTCCCGGTTTAAACAAAAAAAAAATGAATACTTAAAATCGTTATTGTAATTATTTAAATTACTTTAAGAATAACAAGAGAAAATACAAAAATTTAAATAAAATATAACTAAAACGAATAATCCTCCTGTCTGTAGAGCATAAAAAAAAGAACCGAAGACAAAAATACGGAAAGACGTTTTGATTTTCCTTTGAATATTAAGGGGATGAATTATTCAAGAGATGAATTCCGTCGCAACGATGCTTCCACTTGTATATCGAAATGTTTGTTTTAATTATGAATATGTATAAAAATACAAAATTTGATTTGGTTTCCATCTCATGATCATAATATAGTAGTTATGTTTATTATGCATAAATATTTATGTATATATGTATCCCTCGGTATATTATGTCTAAAAAACGAAAATTCACACAACTAAACCATTTTACACACACGTTTTGATTTATTACATCATTGGTATGTATATAAATAAATCATCTAGATATAAACTCTTATGTATGAATATATATATACAACAAATGATGTACCAACATAAATATTTAAGGATTTTTGTTTGCATCCCTCCGGAAAATAAACACAGAAATGAAAAGCGAATATATCCAGTACACGGTTGGTTTTCTTTTTCAGTTTGGCAAATACATAAAACACATACTGTGTGTCATCACGCTTTCACAGTAAGTAATCAGTATAATCCTCAAAATGAAAATCGTCTCTTATATATAGTCTAGAATAAACACAAAAGGAAAAATGGAATGGAAATATATTTTCTAAGGGTAAACAGTTAAATAAATAAATAACTTAATGAAATGAAATGAATGAAAATTGAATTATATTTGCTCGCTATATTCGTTGAGTTTTCATATTATATATTATGTTTTGTGATTTGGATGATTCACTGCCGAAAGCGGAAGGATTTTTTTTTTATTGGTTACGGAAAATTAAAATCAAAGGGGGGTGCTGATCTAATGGAAAGATATATGACCACAAAATTTAAAATCAGCGACAATCTAATGGTTTGGTGCATTCGGGATTAAATTTTAGGCATTCAGCTTATTTGGTAACCTTTTGTTTTGGAAGTTATTCCTCAAAATGGTTGATCATAAGCAATACGATACGACGTATATTGTAAAAGGAATAGCTACATTTGAGGAGTCGTATTTAGCCTTGATCAAATTTTAGAGGTTGAATTATAAATTCGACTTCGAATATTATTTTTTGATAGTTTTAAATTATAGAACCAGTATATTTGTAGCGCCATGTTGGTGGAAGACTTTGTTAAATGTTATTCAAGAAGTTGTGCATGTTGTTGTTGTTATTCGCTAGAACGGTTCCGATCTTATGATTACGTCATTGAATGACTGCGATTAAAAAGATCACATCCATCTCATTAGGCATATGATATCGGATTTGATGTTTGTACTGTGCAATTCGTCTAATATGTTGTGTTTAATCGTGTCCCAACAGTGCTAGCCAATTACAAGAACTTAAAAATTCGAAATTTTTCGCTTTTTTTGATTGTGGCGTATCTATGTTGCATATCTTTATCAAATTTGCGTCGTCTCCAAGTCAACCTGTAGATACCGATATAGCAAAATATATCAAGATAACGTGGTGACCGTTCAATCAATTCGTCCTATATACAAGACTATTATTGATATTTTTTATATCGGCACCACACTCTCATCTTTTGTGTCAAGACGACTCAAAACAGTTGAAAACCTATATAAATTACACCACGACAGAAAAAATAGGCAGCCAAGGAACTCTTCGATATTAATTATATTCAGGCAGTCCTTAAGGTCCGTATAGATTCTTTAATAACTATTAGAGAAACCGATTCCAGATCACCTCTTATCATGGTAGTGGATATGGGTGAAATTGATTGCTGCGTGACTGGATGACGTTGGTTTTTTGAGGGAACTGAATTTGATATTTCTGAATTTCGCCAGATCAGCATTGGATCCTGAATTGAGTATATATTGCACTGATTCATTCTATGACGGTTCTTTGCTCAAACAACGTTGAGGTTCAAATTTAGTTTAAGAAACATGATTTAGAGTCATAAATATTTCACCACTATATAGTCCTCACAGCTTTAGTTTATTCTGAAAATTAAGGCGAATAAAGTCAATAAGGCCAGTGATTATATTATGTTTATGTCTTCTCAATGTTTAACGTGGGAACTAAATATATACAAACTTTATTATTAAGATGCATAAAAATTGATGGGTCAGTGTTAAGTGTAAGTCGCCCTGTTCAAAAGGTTGAGGGATTCAAATCTAAAATAAAGACTAGGTTTATAAAGAATTATTTATTGATTGTTTTGCTTAAATACGTCCGGTTCATCACAAAAATTCTATAACTTCAAACATTTTATGGGGCTGATAATATAAGAAAAAGTTAGAATTGAGCAGTGCATTTAAAGTATATAAATAAACTATTTATAGATCGATTCTTAAGTTCTGAAATAACTCAAAAATTACAACACCAGCCCACTTGGCCAAACACCTAAAATAAACTAATATAATATTGTTTTATTTACATTATGATCCGATAAATTGAAGTACCCAAAACCGTCGAAAGATTTTTAAAATATCTGCCCTATCAACTTTTGATGATAGTATCTAGGACAACCATGGTTGCAATGAGGAACAAGAAATCAGGGTTCGATTCCGGAGAGGGAGCCTGAGAGACGGCTACCACGTCTAAGAAAGTATCCTACTTACTCAGATTCCCAAATGATTCTTTTAATTTCAGTTTTAATTTAATAGAATTTGTCTAAATGTTTTAATTGCCCTCAAAATATACTAATAATATGCAGTTCATGCATTATCAGAAGCTTTTTCATTAGGCAAAGTTTATTTCAACAGAGGGTCATAATACTAGTTTATTTGGCTCATTAAGCTAAGAACCTCAAAATCTATATCTCAAGTTATAAACGTTCCCATCCACAAACAAATTTTTTCAGAACGATTCAAATGGCAAAAAAAGTCCAGAAGCAATTAGAACTGAGGTTCATCCACCAAAATAGAAGGCCTCCTCTGTAAAATGGTTCGTTAAATGAATGGAAACCCCAAGTGCATCGATTAAATTTGCAAAGATGTGATACTTGCATATATAGACACCCTTTTTCCATTTTAATGGAGACTATTTGACCGCATACCTGCGTTTCTCATCTAAATACGTTAATCTTACTTTCGTTGTCTTATTCTTTGTTGTTTAGCTGAACAGCAGGAAAATAATAAATTTCCAATATTCTAATCAAGCTAAAATCAGGAAATCAATTTCGTGAAATATAATCAATGAACAAAAATCTTTAAAACAATATTCTAGGGTGAAAAAAATCCCAATCTTAATATAAAATATAAGAACTGTATATAAGAAAGCACAAACAAAAATGTCAATAATTTATGTTTACCCCTTTTAGGGTAGAAGAGTATTTTCTGCGCTCGATACCAAATATACATCACCGAGTAAAAATTCTCGTCGATGTAGACAATTTCTTTATAATCATTTCGAAAGATAAAGCCATTATTATATCATACATGTTGTATATCCTTTCTTTTCAATTTCAAGATGGCGTCATTGATTTTTATTTGTATTTTTATTTCATTGTTTGCACAGCAAAAAAACTTTTTTTTTCCTTGTGTCGAAGACCCATTTGTGTTTGTTCAGCGAACCCATCTATCTTGTGTATTCTATATGGTGTTGTTGTTTTTTTTATCTTAAGAAAAGGGAAATGTAATGAAAGGAAGTTTTTAGATTATTCCTCAAAACTCATATGAGAATATATGTATTCCATGGCAACAACAACAATGCTCACCAAATGTAAAGGGTAGTTGGAAACGAACGTTGGGTTGATTTTGTTCAAATCTTATATCTTATATATGTATGTATACGTATATACCACCCCTGCTGTCAAAATTTTCTTTGCTGCTGGTAAAGAACAAAAAAGAAGTGCTCAGCATGAATACATTTTTGCTCCGCATAACGAAATAAAAAAGAGTTTAAGAATGGGTACTTATGATGGGAGAACATAAAACATATATACTAGCATGTAAAAACGACTGTCGAAAAAAAAAAATAAAGTTCGGTTTTATGAACATACATAGAGGGTGGTGGCTTTATATGTATTTATACACAACTATATATACATATACTGTATATGCATATTGTTTTACAACAACAATAATCTACAATCACTTATAAATTGATTGAAAGGATGAGTAAAACCATTTCAATAAAATATGTATTCGATTTTCATGTACATATATTTGATTACCCAACATATCTATTGTCATAGCTTTGAAAGGATTTTGCTTTTATATTCTCAGAATATTTACGCAATCCTTTCATTTCCGAATTATTTACGCTTCCTAATTTGTCTGTTTCCCAGTTGGAAGTATTTTTTTGTTTTGTTACATTCACATGTCTTCCAAATTATTTACCCATTCCACAACAACCCTTATTCAATATACATGTATACATATATTAAAACAATCTTGAATCATAAATAAGTAAGAAACATGAAGTTAAGACAAGATACAAGAGAAGAAAGTATCACCATATGTTTGACACACTTTTTATTGTGTAATGTTATCTAAATTTCTGTCAACCATAACTATAATATTAATCTTAAATAATACAAAATATAAAAATAATAAAAGATTGCACATAAAACGACAGTAAAAACATCTGAGAACGTAATAAAAAGTTCATCGAACTCGGCATGCATGATTATATGTATTTTCATGGTAAGTTCGAGATGGATATACATCGGTTGGAAAAGAAAATATGTACATTGAAAAACACATATGGGTTTAATGGTGACACACGATATTTAATAGTTTTAATTATTTTATTGTTTTGTTGTTGGTCTTGTTGGACATATTGAGTTCAGAAAATAGTATCACCGGGTAGAATATTAACAATTGAATTGGATGATGGAAGAAACCATTATAGCTTCTTGAACGCATCCTGGTTTGTTCAAATGTAAGAATATTTCTTTACTCAATTGTAGAGCGACGTTGAGCACAATTAAACATTTAAAAATAAATAAGGGTGGAACATCATAACGTCATAACGAGGAGTGCGTCATAACGATGCATATATATTTTTTTACATAGTAGGCAACAGATATACAGCTAAATCTGCGTCTAAGGGAAATTATGATCTCTCTGCTGTTTATTTAGGCAAGATTGTTGGTTTTTGCGTAAATTGCAACCATGCAAAATATATTTTGTTCCCTTAATGTCCATTTAATAGATCAGGATGGATCTCAAATCAACTCGAGTTATTATGGAATGCAAATTCTGTTGACATATCTCAAAGATTCTTCAAGTTAGATACGTTATCGCGATTATTTGACTTAGAATTCAACCATTACATGATTCAAAATTTTCTTGTGCCTGAAATGGAAGAGCAAGGACCAGAGGATATGAGGTTTCAGCATGATGGGACCACAGCAGACCCAGCCCGTTCAACAATTTAATTATTGAATGCGGTTTTCCCACGAATACTAATTTAACGAAATAGCGACGATGCAAGGCCAGCCAGATCTCCGGACCTAACAGTATCAGAATTTTTCTTATGGGACTTGTAAAATTAAAAGTTTATGTCAATAAGCCTCAAACGATTCAACATCTTAAAGTCAACATTATAGCAACGTAATTGAAGAAATTCAGCCTGAGATGTTGCAGGATGTCATGAAAATGTTAAAAAGTGCCGAAAGATGCAGTGAATCTCGGTCACCATTTAGTCGATATAATTTTACAATCATAACGTAAAAAAATTTTAAGACCATAAATAAACTTTTTATGAAAACCAAACCTACTTATCTTTTCATTAAACAAAGTTATAGGCAATCAAAATTGTAGCACGACTTTTGTCCCCCACCCCGTACATAGAATACACGTTAGGTATACTAGTATTAATATGCTTTTGTTTTATAGCAGACATTTTACAATTTCCACCTCAAATCGCTCAGTTCAAGATTTCTTAGTTCAACAACCGTATTTATTGTATTGAATCGCAAACGTTTGAGTTAAACGTACCTTTGTTACTAGAACCAAGGTATGTTTAACTAAAACGTTGGCGATTCAATACAGATACGAACTACCCAAAAAATGCTATAGGGCTGAAAAAGAACTATGCGAAAGAGTTGGACTGCTTCTCAAATACAAAGTTGCATTCATACATATACATCCTTTTTTTGGATATAAACGGTTTCAAGAAAGCTATTATCTATATGTGACTAAAGCAATTTGATTCATAACTATTTCTTTGTCTGTTTTAAGTTTCCTACTTTAGACGTCTTTGCCAACGTATGATTGAGAGTTCAATTTAAGTACACCACTTACATTGATTCAAGTTCAAATAAATGTGTCGACCCAAATTTTGCACTCCAACAGTGGATGATAAATCTTTTCATCAACATCACCAGTCGTAATTATAATGGAGGAAAAATACAATTTGTGCTGTTTCGATTCAAATTTTAGAGCTTTCATTAAAAAATGTAAAGCTATATGACATGGTCTCTATCAAGTGATGATGTAAAACGGACCAAATATTTTTATTATTTGCATTACTATGAATTTTAAACATATTAGATTGCTAATGTAGACCTAGTTCCCAAATGTTGTCGGCATATGGATTTGTATTGTGTTTACATAACGACCATGTTTATAGCCGTTGGATAGTCGTATAAAATATTATACTTGTTTGAACATATAAGTTCATTTCTTCAATACATATTTTTTTTTTGTAACAATTGCCATTGGCTTTATTCTTGAATCTTTCTTTTTACGAAACTAACAAGAAGTGTGAAATTCTTAAAAACTATAATTTTTTTAACTTAAGCCTTAACCAATGTTAATACTTAATATCAGTATGCATTATTATTTTTAAATTATATTACTAATTAGTTTTAGTGTGTTAGCTCAACATGCGTGAAATGTGTAATTATTAGATTATATTTTTAGTTTATTAAATCTAAAGGATCTGTTCTGCGAATCCGTTTGTATTTCGGTTGTCTTAGTAGCTCTCTAGCCAATTCATTAGGATGTGATTCCAGTTTCAGTTGATGTTTTAGGCTGCATGATTTTATTGTCTCCTTAACAGTTTTGATTCCTAGGTCTCTATGGATGTTGCTGTTTCGAATATACCATAGGGCATTTGTAATGCTAAGAAGTATCTTTGCTTGCGTTCTTTGTACGATATCTATGTTTGATGCACTAGTTGAGCCCCATAGTTGGATACCATATGTTCATATGGGGATTAGGATCGCTTTGTATAGTAGAACCTTGCAGTCTAGAGAGAGTTTCGATTTTCTTCCGATCATCCAATACATTTTCGAAAATTTTATTTTTCATTGATGACGTTTTGTTTCGATGTGCTTTTTCCATGTCAATCTTCTATCGAGATGAAGACCGAATTATTTTACGTTTGTTTGTTGAGGAATTGTGATATTGTTTAATTTTACTGCCGGACATGTACGTTTATTCAGTGTGAATGTTACATGTGTTCATTCGTCCTTATTCGCCAAGTTTCTAACCAATCTTCTACTTTGTGCAGTGTTCTTGTAATTCTCTCGATGCTGTTTGAGGATTTTTGTGTGAAAACAATATGGCTGTGTCATCAGCAAAAGTTGAAGTTATAATTTTTTCAGTTATTGGTAAGTCAGCTGTGAATAACAAGTATAGCACAGGTCCCAATACACTACCTTGCGGTACTCCTGCCTTTATCTCGGTTAAATCAGTAGTAGCCGTATTTTGTTTCACCTGGAACATCCTTTGGGCTAAGTAGTTTTGAAGAATTGCATGAAATTGTCTAGGCAGAAGAGTTTTAATTTTGTAATTTAATCCTTCGTGCCATACTTTGTCGAAAGCTTGCGCAATATCCAAGAAAACTGCCGAGCAATATTTCTTTTCTTCTAAGGAAAGCTTAATTGTATTTACAATTCTGTGCACCTGTTCTATTGTGCCGTGCTGCTCTCTAAATCCAAATTGGTGATCTGGTATAATGCGACCCTCAGATAATATAGGTATTAGTTCTTGTAGTAACATCTTTTCAAAAAGCTTCGAAATTATCGGGAGTAGACTTATTGGCCTGTACGACGAGACTAGGGTTTAGTTTTTACCTGGCTTTGGAATCATGATAATTTGAGATATTTTCCATTTTTGGGGAAAGTATCCACATCTCATAATCGCGTTAAAAATATATGTTATATATTTTATACATCTATCTGGTAATTCTTTTCTCATTTTTCCAGTTATTAGATCATGGCGTGGCGCTTTCTTAGGATTTATGCAGGTTTTGATAACCGTTTTAACGCATTTCCATTTAAATTTTAATGGGTTTGGGTTCGACTCGTCCCTCGTAAGCTGTGGTAGTCCGCAGTCATTATTTTGTTCGTTTGGGGTGAACACTTTTTGTAGATGGTTAGAGAAAGCGATAGCCTTTTCTAAGTCACTTCTGGCCCAGTGAACATCTGGTTTCCTTATCGGTGGGTTTGATAGCTCTGGCCTTTTTAAATTTCTTGCTTCCTTCCACAGTGAGTAATCTGTTTTTTCTGTTGCTGTGAGCTCATTAAGGTAATTCTGTATTCCTACATTTTTTTCTTCCCGTATTGCTTCTCTCAGAGCTTTAATAGCTCTATTTAATTTCCATTTATGCAAAGGAGATTGGTGAAGCTGCCATAGCCGCCGAATTGCCCGCTTCTCTGCCAATAACTTTTGAATGTTACTTGTAAGCTTATTACTTTTTTCTGAATTTTTGATCTCCGGAGTAGCTTTTTTTGCAGCCATTTCCATTATTTGTCTTAAATTTTCTATCGCGGCATCAATATCTTCTGGTGTGCGAAGTGGGACATCCAGATGACAATTTACATCTACTATGTTTCTATAGAGAACCCATTTTCTTAGTTTGTTAGTTAAACGTTGGGGTGGTGCAGTTTTTAATGCTTGGGTACTTAGTGTTACTATTATTGGTGAGTGATCTGATGATAAATCATAACAGTTAACGACTTGAGCATTGGTGCGTGCTATTTCTCGAGTTACACAGAAATCTATTAAATCAGGAATTTTCTTTCTATCTGTAGGCCAATATGTGGGATGTCCAGATAATAAATAATCTAGGTTTTTCTCGTTCATTGCTTCGTAGAGTTGCTTGCCCTTTGGTGACGTCAACCTCGAACCCCATTGCACATGTTTCGCGTTGTAATCACCCCCAGCTAGAAATTTCATTCCCAACTGATTAAAATAATCGATGAATTGCAGTTTTTTAATTGCGTGTTTCGGTGGACAGTAGACAGCCGATATTACAAATTTCCCAGACCATTCTTCCAAGCAGATAGTTGTGGCTTGGATATGATCTTGAGCATATTTGTGAAGCTCGTAGTGTTTCAATCTTCTTTTTATTAGGACTGCAGTGCCACCGTGTGCTTTTCCATCCGGATGTTTGGTGTCATAAACGGAATAGCCGGTAATATTAAAAAAATTTTGTTTTGTGAAGTGTGTTTCAGATATTAAAATGATGTCTATATTTTGTTCGATAAGAAAGGTTTGAACCTCAGCTCTATGTTGCGAAAGCCCGTTCGCATTCCAAATAGCTATTTTTAGAACTGTCATTTTTGACTTTTGACTATAATTTGCATAAGCGTATTCATATTTTGCATCATCATGCTCATTTGTTTTTCCATCATCATCATGAAACTTTGGATGGTCTCGGTTAATTTATTTACCATGTTATGAATATTTAGGTCCTCTTCATTAAAATGAACTTTGGGTTTGGGTTTGTTACCTTTAACTATATTTGCATAAGAAACACCTGGCTGTGCAAAACTGCTGTCAAACGCCTCCAAGTTATCATTTTGTGTGTTTGCACTTGTTGTTTTGGTGACTATTGTGTTTTTTGGTAACATGGCTCTCTGATTAAATTGCATATTGAGCACTCGTTGCTCAGCTCTCATTCTAGGTTTTATTTTTCGTTTTAATTCCAGATACACTGCACAACCCCTGTAATTTGCAGTATGGTTTTCACCGCGCAGTTATTGGAGGCGGTTTCACAGTTTTAGATTTCGGCGCTGTATTGTGGTCAACGATCTCTAAACTAGAGAAACGGTTGCCAAGAGGTATTTGGTTAACACCTAGTTCAGTCCGTGTCACTTTGCTCCTACCAGCAAATTGGGCAGATCTCGGACTACGTTTTCTTTTAGATTGAACAGTGATATACCTATCCAAACCGGTTTGCACTAATTTAATTTGACACTGACCACGGTCACTAGAGTTCGTCGCACTGTGTTCATTACTAATGTCTCCGTTTAGCATTGCTAAATTTGCTGATGAATTAATTTTTTCTTCGCTGTTTTGATTTTTATTTTTAAACGGCGGTATAGTTAATTCAGTCGACGAAGCAGTTTTAATCACCTGGCATGAATGTTTTCTTTGAGCTGTGTTGAACTTTACCCACTTGGTTTACACTTGCACTTGCAATATTTACATTTTCTACATGAAACTGGTTCAAGTTTGTTGTAGATTGTGTTTGGCGTTCGATTTTCGAAGAAGTCTTTTTTGGGGAAAAAAGGCCCAACATGTTTACATTATCACTTATTTAATATTTAAATTACAATTTTTATATTAGTTTTTTGCACCGTTTGTATTTAATTGTAAAGTCATTCACACAATTGAAAAAAAAAGTATAACAACATAAAAAGCACTAACACTGCACTTTTCGTTTATTTTATTTTACGTCTGAACCTCACGACAGTAAAATTAAGACAGTCTTAAAAATACATATAAAGTAGAATTTCACGTGTTAGCCGTGAATAATGTTTCAACTAATTTAGTATTTTGACTCCACCAGTTGTTCTTTTTGAAAACGGCAAGTTATCTTGGCAGACCACAAAAAATCATGAAACACGGGACAAATAGCTAAGAGTATGGTTAGAGAAAATATTTTAAGATGTACGTTGTTTCCAATAAAGAGTACATTCAGAAATCGAATTGGTTAGATGATAACAGATTGGGAACTCCATGCGGTTGTATAGATTTTTCAGACAAGACAGTTGTGATTTATAATCGAGTAAAAAAATGTCAGTCAAAACAATAAGCATATCATATCAGGACTTCTGCACAGCTGTTTTGCTATCCAAGTCATTGCTATCAATGTTGCGCAAATGCTATATTAAAACATTTAACATATTCCTCAAAAGTAAAGAGGACTGGAATTATTATCGTACGCAAAAACGAAGACTGGTATATGCAATAACCACATAGCCTCATTTATATTGTAGCACACAATCTGTTGTGATAAATTAAATTGTATGAAGATCACGAGATAATCCTGTCAATTCAGTTGCGAGTCACTAACCTATATCAAATATATTCAAAAATAACATTTTTTATGTAAGACTAACGATGATACGCCACTGGTTGTAATGGAAATGTTTGATGAATATATAGATGCGTCAACATAGCACTTTTTGCATTTATAGAACTGATATGGTTGTGTCCAAGAAGATGATTATAATGTAAGGTTTAAGAACTGTTCCAATCTCTGCATAGAACAAATCCAATTTAATCCAGCCACTGTTTGATTGCTCCACGCGACAGTCTAAGTATATTGCAACAATCCAAATCTAAAATATTATACTTTGTTCCGGTTGGCTAGCCAACCTTATACTAATAAAACGATATAAAACATTATACAAATATGATTCATTCAAGAAACTGATAAATAATTGTCAGTGTTCAACCGAACTCTAAACCACATATATATAGATTACACATTTAATGTTACTATAAACCATTCAATTTAATGGTTTTAGTAGTAAAATAAAAATGTAATAATCATAACAATAAAATCAGTTAGAAAGTCAATAAACACAATCCCATTCATCTAACATAGTTCTACTGTTTTACTTCAATTTCATTTAACTTTAGTTGGAAAATTTATTTTATCAACATTTTTTTGTAGTTTTCGGTGGGTTTTGTCATAAAAGACATTAAAATAATGTCTTCTTTAAAATTCTTGTGTATCTATACTATATAGCAACTATATATATACATCCACATAGTCTAAATTTGATTTTCGTTTATATATGTGTTATTTTTATAACAAAATAAAAATTATAAATGTTTATA
Source organism: Tipula lateralis (assembly GCA_963932295.1). NCBI lineage: Eukaryota > Metazoa > Arthropoda > Insecta > Diptera > Tipulidae > Tipula > Tipula lateralis. Next base: position 15,689,205 of record OZ010736.1, read on the forward strand.
ACAAAATATAATGGGTTTATCTCTAGAACGACTATCATGTCTAGACGATTTGTTTTATGCTATCCAAAATAAAATATTTAAACACAAATCGTATTGAATAATTATATTGTTTAAACAATAACGATATATGTAGTTTGTTAAATACAGTTTTTGGTGACCGTAACTATATATATATATATATATATATATATATATATATATATATATATATATATATATATATATATATATATATATATATATATATATATATATATATATATATATATATATATATATATATATATATATATATATATATATATATATATATATATATATTATGAATGTGGGCAAGAATAGGTTTTGTGTATGAGGTGTCTTCATTATAAAAATGAGTAATTGATTAGGTATGATCTAATCTATGGTAATTTTACCCCATCTTAAATAAGCAAAACTATTTGATTAGAATATTCTGATCTACATTCAAAGGAACCATAGATTTCGAAACGCAGATTGTACCTCTGAAAGGATGTCATAATGGACCAATCGAGTTTGAGTGATGGAAAAGAATGTGTTATCAGGCGTCTTCAGCGTGGAAAATATTGAATAAGTCTCAATAAACTATCATATATGCCTATGAATATTTTCTAATTGCACCTGTACTTTCGCTGTAGAATAGTATTTGGGTACTTACTATGGAGTATCTGAAGAAGAGTTAGATTATTGATGTGAGTACCCTTAATTTTTGATCGTGACGTTATATATTCAATTCGAAGGACTGAAATCCATGTGTGTTGGAGTTGAAGTAAATGCTGATTCCGCTCCATTCAGTAATCTAAACCAAACAACCCTCACATCGATGAACTATACCACAACGTCTTAATCATCACGGTGATCTATACCAAACGTTTTAAGTCGACAAAATGTTTTTGGCCAGACAACATTATTTGTAGAAAAGATAGACATAAATTTAACACCTATATTTCAAAGGTTTTCTGCCTTGACTATAACGATGATTGTTTCGCGGCAGATCTACAATAGTTGAATTAAATTTATGGATCTTGAGTTTGCGAATCTCGTTTCATTCCCCTACTAATAATAAGGAGTTGATTCTAGAAATGAATTATTTTGAAATTAAGATTGGAAGTTTTTTCAAACTGGCAGGGTACCCCGCAAGACTATGGTACCTCGCAAGACTATGGTATCGCAAAATTGAAGATCGTTAAACCACTGTTTTGAAAATCATGGAATAATACTGATTTATCATGGCTTGAATATCTTCGAATAGTCCTTGTAGGTTATACGACTGTTAGTACTACCCTGCAGTTTTCACTAAGATAAATCACTAAGATAATCACTACTTCACTAAGATGAAGCACTGTTCGGCCTCCCGATGGTGATCATTTTTTTAATGCATTATTCGAATGAGTCTATGAAACGTATCAGGCCAAAAATGCCAAATCTTTCAAACATATTTACAACCAGGAATTCACTCACTTTAAAGTTTTCTAAAAAATGGATATTTTCGCTAATCTACCTTAAAAATTTCCCTATCGAACATTATCAGATTCTTGAAGATCACCATGTAACAACAAATCACTAATTTCCTCCATTCCAAAGATCTCGAATCAATTCATTGGTTTTAGGTTTTGGAAAAAAGTATAATTCAGGCTGAAAACTGGAGTCTAGTTCCAAATTTGAATTTGGACCAGATGCACAGAAGTGCTCATCAGTTTCTCTCTCAACTCTTTTCCTCCACACTGTTCGATGTGCGAATTTACTTTCAAAAACATATAATTACTGAGGAAACAATGAACCGTGAGAATGCTCAGAAAGAGCTTCAATCTGCATCTATCATGATTCAAGAACGACTGGAATCTTTGCTGATTTATTGATTCAAAAATGATTTTGAATCGTCGACAAGAGAAGAGAATATCCCTTTTCTTCTAGTGCAGAACACTAAAGTGATAGTCGATAAATATTTAAGGCTCTTGTGCCTCAAAACTGGAAGCTTCACCGAAACGAGTTAATTTATCAGCCTTTGATACCCATGTGACTAAGAATTCTAACTTCATTCAGACTGCCTAGTCAATTTAGGGCAATTATCCTCTCCAACAAAAGTACAATATTGGAAACAATCGTCTTAAGAGCAAACTGGCTGTCAGGAAGGATGCAGATACGAGAATATCTGCAATTTATCTCATTTGTAAATAGTCCTGTTTGTGCAAAAAGTCCTGTTTTTAAAATTGGCGCGATTTCCGCATGAAACACTAAAGACTAAAACCAAGAGGAATATATAATTCGATCTCAGGATGTTGTATGTATAACCTGACCCCAGATAGACCATATAACTGATATATGAATAGCTTTTTTAAAGGTTTTGACAAAATCAACGTACATATTTATACCCATAGAAATAAAAGAAAATTTAAACTGCAATTTCATCTGTTAAGTTGTTGAATTGACACCTTTTAGATTGTTGGTAGTCCGTAAAATTATACCGCTTGTATCTGACTTGTTCTACAGCCCTGATGATGACTGTTGAAAGTTGTACGTTTGGAGTTGCATCTGAACCAATTTAGTAGTATGAAATAAATAACTCTTTAATTTTGTAAAATCCGTCCTATATTTTGTAAACGGTATAATAACTGATTATATTTATGATTTATCTTAGATATCCTCACCGACCGACTGGCGCAGTGGTTAAAACCAGGTTCGAATCCCGATAGAGGCAGAATGCAAAATGAAGGTTTCACGATCAGATTATACGATCGGTGGTGTGAATGAACACATCCATGACTTCTTCTTGGAGTGCAGAATTCATGGGCCAACCCATCTTTCACATCAGTACTATACGCTGACATCAAGCTATGCAATGTGCAGATGGTTATATGTAATAGCGAAAATAAGTGAACCTTGAGCGAGCCTTGAGTCTTAAAACAGGTTGCAAAGATTGAAACAGACAGACAGGCTTTCTCTTCAGATCTTACACAAGAATTCATTATGCTGGGTTTTGTGAAGTGGAGTCATAAATGTACCGTTCTATTACCATTATAATTATTGAATGTGACATTTGTTAGTCCTATGATCCATTCAAAAGGAGCTTGTTTTATGTGTCCTCGATATCCAAGCTCCTGGTAAATTGTTAATTGGGATTTGCACTACTCGACTTTCGAATATAAATATAGCATCGGACCTTATATAATTAGTTAAACATACCAGTAAACATTACATAGCTACAGCTCACCTTTACTGCGTGATTATTTCCACCCCTTTCCATTTATTACTTCCCACTAAATACTGCTACACAAACAAATAAATTTCGATTTTCACAAACGAGAAATTATTACATCATATAGCTGTTCATTTTCATTTGGTTGTTTGTTATACGTATTAAATACCTATTTATACACAGTTGAATCGATTTTTAATAATTTTCCATCAGGCAAATGAAAAATTATGTTTCATTTTCTTTAGCCTATAGACAGGATATATGTTCGATGCATGTACATCCATATAAACAATGAAATAAGTCATTTTGTAAATTTGTTAAGCGAAATTACCAAATGTTATATACGCGCCTCACAGTATATATGCACATACAACAAAGTTACTAACAAGCACTTAGTTTCAACAAATAAAATTATTGTTTTATTATCATTTTGAATAAATAATGATTTTATTTTTATTTCAAACTCTGATTGCTAATAAAATGAACCATAAAATAGAATATACAAGTATTTTTATAGCCATTTTTATAAATTTTCACATCCATAACGTACATACGTACGTGTTCAGATCCTTGTCAGATATATATGTGTACCGAAAAAGAAAAACACTATATGTTGGTGTATGTATATAGTATACGAGTACAACACATATTACCAAAATACCCTGAGGACCTCTTCAAAATATATTCTACACCTAATATAATCAATTTTGTTTCATTATAAAAATGTGTGTTTCATGTTACTTGTTCTTTGTTACACCACCGCCATATGTACCTGTATTTGTTATACATATATATAAAAATGTAAAGTGTGGGTGGTGTATGCGAAATATAAATTTTCATATTTTTTCCTTTGTTTTGCTTTCCCGAATACATATCATGAAATTGAATTATTATATATAAATTATTGAATATATTTTCTTAAGAGCCAGAACATCATATATACGAGAATACATAATACATTTTTATACTTCATTTAATCGAGTATATATATGTTGGAAGTCCATTTTGAAAATAAATTACAATATAAACATACGAAAATCGAAAGTAATACCCCGTTTAATGGGAAACGCAATCCCTATTATACGATTCCACCCCATTAAAAACTTTATTTTAATCGTATATATACGAACAACATATTTTATGTGGAAGGTGGATATCGTAATGTTTAGTTTCAAAATGCAATTATTTTTGTTGTTTTATGTACATATATGTTGTTATATGTATGTGCGGAGAGAAAGAAAAGTTAGTATATAATTGAGGTTATAGATTACAAAACTCCCTTATTTTTATAGTTATATATATATAGAGGTACGAGTGATATCATATACAAAACATATTAGTAGAAGGATATGGTGTTTTGTACAAGTATTAGAAATTTAGAACACATTTATTTATGAAGTTATGGTTACCTTTTTAGATTATTACATTTTTATTACATAATTTCGAGATAATAAAAAATTTTATATAGTGTTGCAGTATATTATGAAATATTAATTAACTTATTAGTTTATTGATTTCTTAAATGTTTTGGTGATGGTGTGTGTCTTGATGTCTTACATAATTATAGTAATTTTTCATTTGGGTATTAAATAAGTTATGATGTTTCATAGACAGATTAGTAAGGAATTATTTATAAACCATTTAAAAATAAGTTATAGGCTGAGTGTATAAAGTTGGTTTTTATAATCTGCTGAGCTAGTCAAAGTATAATTCACTCTTTAGTAACCTTTTGGAGACCTGGTATCCCGTTTATATAAAAAAGTTGTATTAAGTTAACACTGCAAGAAAGTATTCCAGAACATAATGACACGAAGGACCCACAGTGTACACCCACATTTAAACACATACTTATACATTTAAAACAACTGATTGTAATTATTGTTCACCACCGGAATTCAAACCCGAGAGACCACCGAATAGACGCAAGCTACTTTCTTTGCCAAAGTGGGCGATAATCTCTTAAATATATATCTTACTCGGATCAAGAATCGGATTTGAAAACATTGTTTGCAGCAACTGACAAAACATAAACGAATATGCCATTTAGCCTTACATTTAGATAAAAGTTCAGAATATATATATTTATATATATATATATATATATATATATATATATATATATATATATATATATATATATATATTTATATATATATATATATATATATATATATATATATATTATATATATATATATATATATATATATATATATATACATATATATATATATATATATATATATATATATATATATATATATATATATATATATATATATATAACTATATATATATATATATATATATATATATATATATATACATATATACCAAAGTACAAAACATAAACGAATATGCCATTTAGCCTTACATTTAGATAAGAGTTCAGAATATATATATTTATATATATATATATATATATATATATATATATATATATATATATATATATATATTTATATATATATATATATATATATATATATATATATATATATATATATTATATATATATATATATATATATATATATATATATAATATATATATATATATATATATATATATATATATATATATATATATATATATATATATATATATATATATATATATATATATAACTATATATATATATATATATATATATATATATACATATATACCAAAGTAACAATGGAATTTTTTTTAGCCTTTTTTAGCATTATTTTGTCGTTGTTTGGCCACATTGACCAGATTCTATGACTAAATAGTTAATAGCCTTTTAACATTATTCATATGTCAGGAAAACGATTTTTTGACCAAAATTAAAGCTAATTTTTGGATATGACTAAAAAGTTTTTATACAAGCAATTTACTCTCACATTAATTGCAGAGTATTTACTATGTTAGTCATTTGGCTAAATAGAAAATAGGTTACCTTAAAAGGTAATATCCTATAATGTTACTAATTTGCATTTATGTCGGGAAATTAACAAGAATAAAAATACCACAATAACCAGGATAATCGAAAATGAAACGCGAAAAGATGTTGAAGGTTGTCAAACAACGGGTGAGTCCCATTTTAATTTTTTTTGAGAGCTCATAATTTTACAAGTATGCAAAATCGATAATCAAATTCATATTCGAAATATACATTTTCATTTTAGGACCTAAGGTTCTCCAGAAAAACATGATATTTTCCTCAACGGAAACTGTACAGTCAAACTTTCCTTCAACGTCTGATTTACCTCCGAATTTAAACGTGTCCACTTTTTCGAGTTCTTATTAATCCTTAATACTCGTAATTGCAAAGGGATGAACGAAAATCCATCGAACACAGAGATTTTAAATCAAATTGAAACTGCAGTGACCAATTATGATGCTACTGATTTATTGGATACACATAATACAAAAAGTGATTCTGAAGAAGATGTATTGCCTGAAGATTATTTTATAAATGGTGTAAGAAACTGGGCAATTCAGAAAAACATTTCACACTCGTTGGTGAAAGAATTATGCGGGATTTATAATGAAAGCTTCGATAATTACATATTATGATAAAGCTACGATAAACACATAATATATATATATATATATATATATATATATATATATATATATATATATATATATATATATACACATATATATTTGTTAAAAACAGTTAAAAACTGACTTATATGTTGCTAAATGCTATTTGGTATTCCTCAGAATAACATTGATTTAAATTTTTGCGTTAAAAGGAGCGAAAGGAGCTTTTGAACAATTAATGAGAATATTAAAAGGTATTAAAAGTTTTAAGTTGAAGCTTATTTATACATTTACGTGACTGCATGTTTATTTTTATATTGAATAAATAACAGTGTAAGATATGATATCACTTTGAAGTATCCTAACACACGATTATATATAGGATTCGAGAAATTATGTTGGAAAACTATATACTAGATTTCTAACTACTATTTCTTACTATGATGATAAGATTATTTATATACAAATGCCATAGTAAGAATAAATTCCTTACTGTCAATAATTTTTCTTTTTTTTCCAAAATTGAAAGTTTAGTTCATAAAAGCATAAACATTCAATTTTTAGTTTCAAAATTTCACGACCAAAATTATTCAGAAGTTAAATACTCGGGGATATAAAAGTTCTTCAGTTCCTACCAAAGTATATAATAAATGAGCCTTTTGTGAGTTTTGTGAAATTTTCTTACCAAAAATCTGTAAATTTATCTGTACAAATTGATTATTTGTTTGACAACAAAAAGTATCTCATCACATTGACCACAACAATATCCGATTTGCAATTCCAGATAGTTTTGAAAAGATTCGTAACTTTATTCATATAAGCTTAAATGATACGCCTTTTGATTTACATTTTATGTTTTTATTTCATAATATTTGACATTTAGTGAACATTCGAACATTTTGTTTGCGTAAGTTTAACTATTTTTAATTGTTAGCAATATTTACCGTCAATAAACTTGTCAGAGCTTTTTCTCAACCGTTTTCTATATTTATAAATCGAATAGGCAATATTGCAGTTATATTGAAATGAATTGCAATACTAATACAGTTTTGTACGGTTCGCTGTTTTATTTATAAAAAGCTTACGTATAGAGCTTTTAATTTAATATTTAATAATCAAAATTATTTAGTATTTAATAATTTTTCAATTTTCGATAATACTTGAAGCATAAAGAAGTTTAATGAAGTTTAATGTCAGTATGTTAACTATAGTTATTTGATAACAACACATTTCCTATCAAATTGACAACAACAACATTTTCATTTGATTAACTATAAAATAAATTTTGTAAGGTGTTCTTCATTAAAGCTTAAATATTGAGCTTTTAGGTATAATTTTTATGACAAAAATTGTGCAGCGTTTTATTATTACTCAATATTCGAGAAAGTATAAGCTCATATAGTGAGAACAAAAATGAGCTTTTCGGAGCTTTTGATGGAACTTGGTCAATAATTATTGTTCAATCACAAGTCATATTTGGAACAAAGAGTAAATATTTCAAATTAATGTTTACGTTTATGATTACTTAGCAACTAGTACAGTTAATGTTTGACAACAACAACACCTATCAAGTCACTTTGACAACAACAAACAAATACTTTATAGTGAAATCAAAAATGAGGCTTAATAATTAATTTCTTTAAAAGATTTGAAGTTAAGATTGATTAAAGCTTTGAGAAAAATATTACGTTTATTGTTGAATAGACAATGGAATTACTGTCGGATTCAACACAATGGAATTACTGTCGGAACATAAATACTCGTTCGTGAACCAAATGTCGTGCCAAATTTAGAGCTTTTATTTCGAACTTGTTTGAAAAGACTTCATTTATTATATTTACATTGTTTTGCTGATTTTCAATATGGCTATTTAGGTCTCTATTTTTTTGTTATTATCACAATTTTTGAAGATGTTGTCACTGCAAGATGTTGAAAGCGATCTGGCTCCGGCTGTTTGTTAACTGTAGTAAGTAGAGCTTTGGCTGAGACTGATTATTGACAAGATACTCATTTCCAATGATAAGTTACGTTACAAATGTTACCTTAAATACATTTCAAACAACTTATGGAATACTTAATGTATGTGACCGAGAATAAATTTAAATTTTTAATTAAATTTAGAATCAAATTAATTTAATTTTAATCCAAATGGTTTAAAATAAAAATGATTCAAACTTTTTCCATTATAACGATGTAGAATGCCAAAAATTACCCAGAGCCAAGCAAAATATCCACACACATTTTGAATGACCTAAATACAAGTGGAAAATGAGGAAAATACCAAAAACCGAACAAATACCATATATACAGCCAGAAAAATAATGTTTTTCCGCATAAACTAATTTTCATTTTTTTTTTCGCTTGGTGTATATATGTGTGTGTGTGTGTGTGTTTTCGTTTTAGGATATATACCGTTGTGTAATAAGAAAATTTAAATATTTTATCACAAAATTATTTATGCAATATAATTCCATGTTATAGCCATAAAAACCTTCTCTCTCTGTAGAATCTTATGCGAATAAAAATAAATATATTTATATAACAAAATCCCATTAAAGGTGATATAGAACAGAGGAAGAGATCCAAAAACAAAATATATATACATTTATACCATGAAATCTAAAGCCCCAGGTCGAATTTGAGAACGATAACTCAGTCCCACAATAATCGTACGTCAAGATTCTGTTCCTTTTTTTTGTGTGTGTGCCACTGTGTGTTTCTCAAAATGAAATACAGAAATGATTTTACACAAAAAAAAGGTATATATGTGTATGTATAGAAGAAATACAGAATAATGCTAAAGTGAGGGTCTATCTTATGGGGGTTGTTATACATAATTTTAGATTTTTTTTTGTTCGCTCTGCCTTTTTTTAAGTGAATTTTGGATTTTTCCCATTTTAGTTTGGAAAAATAATAATTTTTTCCCAACTTTCTGATATATTGTGATCATTAAGTTGGTGTTGTTGGGAAATTTAACGGGATAGTATAAAAAATGAAATTCGATTTAAGAAAATGACATTAGCGCCAACATATAATATAGTTTTTTTCTTCGCTCTCTGTCTTTATATATATATGTCGAAAAGTTAAACGAATTGTCTATATATAAGTATACATACCTATACGTACGATATAATAATATTGGGGAGAAAATTAATTTTCTTATAACATTATCGTATTTGGTTTCGATTTAATTTTTGTATACGAGTATATAAATTTTCATAAGTTTACATTGTAATTAATTTTTATTAGCTATTTATATTATGTCTAACATACTTGTATATACGTCTTTCGATGTCGGGTTTGTTATTTTTGGTGAGATAAGGTTTATACTGACGTAAGATCCATTAACAAAATTGTATGTGTTGAAATATTAACCTTAAACCGCATTTAATTATCATAAGTGATATTTGAATTTTTATTGTTTTTATTACCAGTCTATATAGACGTTCTATTTAGTAATGATATAACCTGCCTGCATTGTAGTCGAATAATTGCGTCAACAGATAGTTTGGTATATTAAATACCTTCCCAACAGAGTAAAAAGTGAGCTTGACTTGTATTAGTCTAATAATCTTGGTGTTCAAGGTTCAACTATACCATAATTGGATTCGTTGCTGTTTATTCTACCAGAACACTGTTTTGTTTATCTAACATATTCAGTTTCCCCCAATTCTTATAGTTAATCTCACTTCCAAATTTAAAACTGATACTAACACCATATACTTGAAGTTTGTTTAGACATTAAATATTATATTTACCAAGACCAAGATCACCGCTATAATCCATCAATGGAAGAGTGTCAGAAACTTAAACGAGGTTTATATTTTGTCACTAATGCCTGTAAAGTGAGGCAGTAACCCCTTCACTTTACAGGCATTAGTTGTTCGAACAACAACTTAAGAGACTTACATGTTAATGCTCAAAATTCTGTCCTGAAGATCATCGCCAACAAAACAAAGCTGATCCAAATTTTTAAATTATTTGCTTTCAATTGATCTCAAAGCCAATTCTATACTTATTTGTCTTCTGCTATTGTGGTTCGAAGATCATTTTTAATTTAGAAAAGCTCCGTTCGCCAGAAGCTACAGTTACAGGTATAGTTAACAAAATTTTCAGAGCTACCACGCTGTTAGGAAATAATGATTCTATCATCTATACTTTCCTGGTTATAGTGGCATGAGATTTAAACCCTTAACGTTCTTTATCAATATTTCCCATCTATAGCAACTGAGCTAGAAAAGAAAACGTACAGAGCTTTGTATAGTATCGAACAACTTTATAGCTTGCACTGAACATTGCACTGAATCTAAAAGTACAAAATTGGCGGAATGAGATGCACAAATATTTCAATGGCTTTTCAATAAAATGTCCATTTTTTCATGTATACTGTCTGAAACACCGCTAAAGATTTGAATATTTCTTAAGTATTACTAAATTATGGTTAGTCATTATGGTAATTTTTGGATGAATTTATTTATTTTCGCAAGTATTTATAAATATTTTGGCAGCACTTAATTTTTTCCGTCCTGTTTCACTGCACCGTCTGCACCACGCCGGGCCTGATTGCTAGAATAAAAGCCAGAAGCCAGAGAACTGATTTTAAAATATTGTAATATACTAATTTCAAGTTTTATAAGGCAGTCCATAGAAATTGTATAAGCTAATTGGTTCAATTCTCCAGTAGATGTAAGGAGTAAAAATTAAAAAATATTACAGGTACAGGCATTTGTCTAAAAATACTTTAACGTCAATGACTAAATCGTAAAGATCATCTTTCCAAAGTTTTTGCAGAACCACAATCATAAATAAGATAATCAGTGATAACAGTCTACTAATAATATAGGTCGATAAAGCCATTATATGATAAAACTATTCGAACCAAACTATTATAGGTTAAGTCAATAACGAATGAAGATGAATTTTTGACACATAATAACCCAATAAAATATAAACACCTAATTCGGAGCTCAAAGCAAATTGAACCCGCCCTTTCATATTAGTTCACAAACTTTAGAAGTCAGATATACTGAAACATCCGTTGCAATAGATGGAATAAATATTAAATAATAATAAGAAGTAGATGCGAAATTTGATTCTGTTTCCAACCTTTCTTACATGTTTTATAACAGACGAGTTTCAGAATATAAATGAAAAGATTGATTCTTAGTTAATGTAGAGCGCTTATATCATCTGACGAGTAGTTTAAAAAATGCTTCATACTGCAAATTCAGTATCGATCGGTGATAATGGCATCAAAATTTGAACTAAATTGGGGATTCCATGATATACTAAGCATATATCTTATATCTTTTAGAAACTCAAACCGATCCACGATTATTCTTTACAAATGAAACTTCAACATTTGAGTTTTCAGATGGCTGAACAATGAGCTTTGGATAAATTTCAATTTTACTGGTTTTAGCAAAATACTATACTTTTTATATACACTTTAACCATATTATATGCTTACGTACGGTAAGATTTTATCGTTATAGAGACTCCAAGTATGAGCCGTAAGATATTGGAGATTTGTATTTCCTCTAAACAGAACCCACAAACTATTGATTCTTGTCCTATATGAATAAATTTCACGGACTATAAGTAAGATTAAGGTCACATCAATACAATCTAAATAATAATAAAGAATGCAGTAAAGCATAAACTTCAACGCTTAACAGTTTCTCTGTATGATTTTTGATCATTGATTTTTGAGATCACATTTTTGAAACAACTAAAGTTAATGCACTCCTGGACATAAGATACGTTTGATTACCTTATCTTTCATAAGTACTGAATATGTTCAAGAAAAGTAAAATTATGAGGAAACTGGATTATTGTGAATGTCGAGGAACGTTCAGGTTTCGTTATATTGTACATACTAATAAAATCACATACCATCCTCTAGGCAGGTTTCACTTATTCTACATAAAGGATTTAAATCATTGCTATAGAATAAAAGCCGGAAGCGAAAACTGATTTAAACTTATTCTTCATTTGGTTTATTTTCAGTTTTCTAAAGCGGTCTATAAAAATCTCATAAGTTCAATTCTTCAGTAGATAATACAAGTATAAACTAAAATGAAAATTACGAATACACGCTAAGATAATTATTGTCTAAAAATACTTATATTGCCTAAAAATACTCATAAAGCTTAATTACCAAACCTTATAAAGATCATCTTTTCACACATTTTGCAGAATCCAACTGATTTATAATAAGATGATCAATAACGAAAGAATCAGAATTTCTTGTTTAATGCCACCAAAAAAACGACACTTAAATTCAGAGCTCACGGCAAATTAAACATGACCTTGATAGAACCTCTGAAATCTTTCAACGCTATCTTGTCGATTCATACTGTCGGCCCATGAAGATTGTAGTCTTTTGTATTTAGAAGCTTATAGCTGCGTTCATTTAAATCACTAGAAGTAATATTTTCGAAAAAATACTTATGAATCCCAGCCTTTCCCACACGTTATAAAACAGAAAAGCTTTAACCATTTGAACATACGGTCGGTCTAAGACTGTCTCTCTAAATCAAAGAGAAAACTATAGTTTTGTTTCTCAAGTCAAGTACCTCTTATACAAGTTATGATTTTTGCCTCAAGATGAAACATTAGAAACAAGCGGAGGAGTAAAGCCTACATCATATCATATATGTTTAGGAGTAAAGAAAATATACAGGAAAGGACTTAAGTCTTAGTTGGTGTACAGTGCTTATGAGTTAAAAAAATACTTACTACTGCAAATTCAATATTTGAACAAAATTGGGGGTTGCACTGTATATAGTTGTATCTTATGTTTATCTTAAACGTTTTTAGAAACTCAAACCGATCCACGATTATTCTTTATAAACTGAACTTCAACTTGAGTTTTGAGATGGTTGAACAATAAGCCTTAGGTATATTTCAATTGAACTCGTTAAAAAGACAAGCATAAGCCCTTAGAAAAATAATTTAACCCCTTCTTTAAACTAAACCACTTTGAAAATAATGTTATTGATTTTGATGTAACGCACAACGTATATATGGTATATAGGCAGACATACATATTTTAAGTTTTTCATTTCGTTTTTTATCATTAACACAATTTCCCAAAAACAAAAAAAAAAAATTTGTAACGTTCACATAACCATAGATCTTGTCGTACATCTTATTATTCCACACCACCCGAGAACAAAAAAATATAAATAAATGTAAATAATTGAAATAACGTGTTTCCATTGTACGGATCCTTACAGATTATGTACGTTGTTTTTCCCGTTCGTTTCGACTGGGGTGCCATCAAAATAATAAATCTTCAAGCAGCAGCAGCAGCAGCACACAAAAAAAACATTGTTCGTTGAGATAAATGTAAATTATAAGATTTCGTTGTTATTTTTATTTCTCTCAAATATTAAACTTAACTTTTCTATCACCTTGGTAATTTTAAGTAACGTACTATATATATATTGGAAAAAGAAGAAAACTATACCAGATCTATGTGTATATATAGGTACTTCTACCCTAGTGCGATAAAAACAAATTTATTTCGTATAAAAAACTCATTATTGAGATGTTTCATGGAATGTTAAACGCGAAAAAATATCGTTAGCGGTATAATATTGATGTCAAAATGATACCATTTTTCTTTTTTAATTTTCTTTTTCTTGTGTACGTACACACAACACACATACATATATATACTAGTACATCCGAAGGAGATGAGAAAAAAGTAAAAGATATATATCTTATTTTTTTTAGATAAAACACGAAAAAAAAACTTAAATATATTGTTATTGCCATTTCGTATGGATAAAAGATAATAATAATTTTAGTTTTCAACTTATAAAAATATATTTTGCTTTCTTATCCTTATGTACGAGTATGTATATAGAGTACATATATAGATAGTATATGCGAGTTTCATTTCCAGAGAGAAGACGACGAAGCATCCATACATCTTGGTATATATAAAACTCTAGATTTTTATCATTAAAATTTGTTTGTTCTTATTTGGTAAGGCAATTATAAATTGGGATACTACGTAAATATATCTTCTTAATAGTCAGATTACTATCTTAATGTTATTAGCACAAGGAACATAAATATTATGGTTGTATTTCTTGAATGTCATTTTGCATATAATCTGTTGTGTCTTTCTAGCTGGGATTTAAAAAAAAATTTAGTTCATTTGGACGGACAGTGCGACTCTTCGTGTTCTTGCCGTTACTTAAAATTTTTGATTGCTTTGTACAGAAGTTTCAGTTAGAAACATCGTCAGCTTAAATAGCTAAAAACATGATTGAGTATATGTTATTCCGATAATCTCTATGGACCATGCTTCTGAAGTTATATTGAAAAAACACCGATAATCAGGATATTCAATCAATCAAACCTCTCAAACCATCGTTAATTAATTAATCGTTTGCACTGTGCCACTAGGATCTAGGATTTAAACAAATTGAACTTTGCAACTTAAGAGTTTTAAATGAAAGTATTATGAAACAAAAACAGAGAGAGTGAAATTATTTATTGGAATACGATTATTTAGGAACAAATCTTATTATAGAAATATTCCAGCAATTTTTCAATGTACGCCATATTCCGATGTACGCCATATTATATAATACCAAGAAAGCCTTTCTTATGACAGAATGCAAGGGAGATCTTTTAATTTATAAATCATTAAATGTATGTTGTGAGATCGTCTGATGAAGTATATAATGACAGAATCCAATTTGGGAAACAGGAAGTAGATCGTTTCTATAAAAAGGTAACTTTTTAGATTATGCTTTATGTCAGATTCGAATAAACAGTTCTAACCACATCTGAATTGAGTAATACGAGCCACCAATTAATTGATGCACATTATAGGTGATCAGCCTAAGGATCAAGGGTGAAAATCCAACTCGAGATCGCGGTGTAAAGAGAAACTCTCTATATGTATACCATTAAGGAATTGACGCCTCCGTCAATTCCGTATTGTGGTTCCAAAATGGATCCTGTCAACATCTCGGGGGATATTGTCTTCAAGAACCTGAAGGCAATGGACATAAATAAGGCCACGGACCTGACGGAATTCCTGTTCGAATATTGAAGGAGTTTGCCAGTGACTTGGCTCCAATATTAACTAAAATTTTTCTCCTTTCTTATAAGCAAGGTAAATACTCGAACGTTTGGAAGAGTGCAATGGTGCAACCGGTTTTTAAACGTGGTTGTGATAAAACTGACCCTTCAAACTACCGACAATTGTGTAATCAATTGTGTCAGCCGTGGCTAAGTTTTAATGAGAGATGCATTCACCAAGAATTGGTTCATTATCTTGCGATTAATAAAATAATTTTAGATAAACAATATGGCTTCCGCGAAAGCCACTCCACAATCGATCTCTTGACGTATGTTACAAACAAATGGAAACTCGCCCTTGAGCACCACGGAGAAGCCTTTGGAATCGCCTTTGCAATCCAAGGCTTTTGCAAGGTTTAGCACGAGAATCTCATTTGTAAACTTGTGGTATACGGCTTGGATTCGATGACCATCAAGTGGATAAATAGCTTTCTCAAAGACCGAAAGATCAACAGTGTGCTAAATGGGAGATCATCAACGACACACTCCCTAAATGCCGGAGTCCCTCAGCGATCAGTTTTATCACCAATTTTGTTTTTGTTATACATTAATGACTTGTTGGATAGCACTGTAAACCTTATCCACAGTTTTGCCGATGATGCAATATTGCACTCTTCTATTTCATTCGAGGTCGAGCCTACTCCTTCAGAGTTAAACGGTAAACGGTTGGAAGTTGTCAATTCGCTTAATTCCAATTTAAGTACAATATTTGAGTGGGGAGTTAAAAATCAGGTCAAATTTAACGAGAAAAAACACAAATATGCACATTCTCGCGTAAAAGAAGTCACAACGAATATCCTTTTGTGGTAAAAGGACACGTTTTCATGGGTTGTGGCTCAATTCGTGTGCTTGGTGTTCAGATTACCAACAATCTAAAATAGAATGAACACATTATCGCATTAGCCGAATCAGCTTCACGTAAACTCGGGTTCCTCAATAGATGCAGACGGTTTTTTTAGATCGCGTCAGGGTCTTCAGATATATAAAACCTTTATTAGACCATGCATAGAATAATACTGTCAGGTTTGGGGTGGAGCATATGTCATTGCTCTTCAGTTGCTGGATAGAATGCAGCGGCATGCTATCGGAATAATACAAAACTCCAGACATACGAAAGATATAGACAGCCTACCTCACCGCAGAGATGTTGCAGAACTCTGCGTGTTCTATAGATTAATAAATGGTAAATGTTCTGCAGAATTAGAGGAGAAAATACCACCATTAGTTACGCCACGACGGGTAACACGAGGAACGGTTAATGCGCATAGGTTAACGGTGAAGCTGACGAAACCTCGAACTGAAGATGCAAAGCGCGAATGTATTTATCGAACATCTAAGTGGAAGTGGAATTCGTTGACTGGTTTTCAATTTCTGTTGAAGTATAAAATGCACAAGTTTAAGGCAGCTATCAACCTTTACTTGACGCATCACGCGTTGGCTGCAGGAGCTCTGACAGTTACAAGGAGCCAGGTCAGTCTAAAAGTCCACCCTGCACCCAACTAAAACAAAACGTAAAAAAAAAAAAAAAAAAAAAAAGTTACAACGGACGACAATGGAAAAAATTCTATTAAATTAATTAGAAGATGCATAACTGATGAGTTAACACCTGTCTTCATTAACAGATGGGAAGATTAGGAAGTAAAAAGAGTTCTTAAGAACAATTTGATGGAATTTTGAAATATCCAAATTTCTTTGGATGTCGTTATTTGAAAGGTGGTCCGAAGACATTGGTTTAATGAACGTTTGTTAAAAATAAATTCCAATTGTAAAACTATTTCATATCTTCTTGGAACGAGAGTTCGATAAATATTACCAAAAACTGTTATTTAATGTCAGATCAGCATATAAGACCAACAGATGTGGTAATTTGAAAAAGTTGCTTTATATGATTATAGTGATGAAAGCGTTGCCTTATATTTCGAACTATTTTCATTTGATATCTTCAACGTCCAAACTGACAATTTTAATTCAACTAATATTTTCCTTTGTTTGGTTTTAGTGCGACCTTTCTAATTTTGAAGATATTTTAGTAGTGGCCAAATTGCATTCTCCAGTTTAATGATATTTTAAAGTCGAAGCTGTTTAACGTACCTATCTTTTTGTAAGTCTTTATTAACGTTTAACACAAGTTGTGAAACTGTCATTGTATAAAGTGCCATTTGGCTTTGTAATTCATTCGTTTTCAGATACACAGAAAAATATCGATTCTTCAGCCTATAAATAAATGAATTTTGAGATATAATTCTTAACATAACTAGGCATCGTAGGTATAAATCGACAATTTCTCATTAAGATTGAATCGATACAGAACAACTACTGATATAAAAATCATATAGTAATACCTTATATCTTATTCATTGTTAATAACTCTGATACGAAATGTAGCTCCCAGTTAATGCCGAATGCAATAATTTTATTAGTTCAGAGTTTGTGTAAATTATATAACCGTCTAACAATAAAAAAACACCCACATGAACATCTGTTAAACTTATAGTGATGAGTTCTCGACAAATCAGTTACACATATATAAACCCGTTTGGTATTAGTACATTAATTTACAGCTTTGGTGTTTCTTATCGTTATGGATCAATTTTCTGATGTAGATTCATATTAGTCGAAAGTATGATTGCCTCGAGACTAGGAGTCGTTTATTGATTATTTTATTAAGCAACTTGGTTATTGGATGGCTTCTGCTCGGTTTTCATCCATAAAATTTGTATATTAGCTTTTCTCACGTTGAGCTTTTTACTTACAAGAAGTAGATATTAATTGTATGAGTATAGGTTAACGATATAATATATCTCAAGTTTAATGAGTAGGTTTACGATATATACTAACGATTTCACAACTGCCTTACTATTATCAAATATTTTAAACTTGCTACAATTAAACGATGAAAATATAATACTTAGCCGGTTTTGATAAGCTTTTAAATCAAAAAATAATAATAAGTTTGTAACATATACGCTACCTATACGCTGAAAACACGTAAACCAAGAAGATCATACCCTTTGAGACAAAAGTCTTGTTGGCCAATGCCAAGTATTTACATTACGTTAACAGTATTTTCACATTGATTTACAACTTATAAAACATTTAATAACCAACTAAACAGTTCACCACATTGAATCACAACTTTACACATACCTTAATTTTTGAGATTATTGCACTATCAGTTCTTGAACCTTACTTAAAACACCCAGATACTGAATCTTTAATATTGCCAGGATTTTATATATTTTCTCAAACTTTGCAATGCATTTCAAATCTGTATTATTTGATTAATCGATCGATTAAACCACAAATGTTAATACGGATATCATTATATGAAATATCTCTAAAGTACAAATTGCTTCTTAAGGTTGAAATACCAGAATCCTTTCGAAGGCTCTGTATTCCCACAAAATTTATTAAATATGGTTGACTGAAAATGGTCAAATCACCTTCAGAATGGTATGCAGTCGAAACTGATTGAATCGTACACCACTTAATCAGCTGACTTTTATGATACTATACACTATAGCCGACAAACATATTGCAACCTTAAACTATTCATCTGTACATATATCCAAGTTTGACCGTCTATAAATTTCGATGATACGATCTACACGAAACAAAAATTAAAACATTAAGCATCACGTTTTTATTAACAATAAATTACAAAAACAAAAGAATAAATATAATAAACCTGCCATAAAAATATGTTTTTCCAATATGGCGGCGGTAAGATCTTATAACAGAAAAAAAAACAAACTAAAGTATAAATAAGGCGATTAATGATTTATATTCGATTAAAAATTTACCATTCGATTCGTAACTACCTATACTCTCGTATGTATATGTACATTGTACGAATAACAATAGAGCGATATAAATTTTATTTTGGGTTCTTATATATATACCGAAAGAACCGTATGGTGTGCTCGAAAGATACACCAAAAAAAGTTGGATGATTTATGATTCTTTTTAAGTTTTCTTAAGGTCTATCTTGAATACATTTATATATACAAACATTTCATTTGGTTTCTCGTTCTGTTTCATCTGAGTATATTCTTAAAAAGTTTTGAATACATATGATGATTCCGATGGGTAATCTGGTTATTCTTTTAGTTGGTAAATACAGAAAATAGGCGTGGTTGATTATTTTGTTTCTAAGATCATATTGTAGGCGAGATTTTTAATGGCCTGCGTATAACTTAATTATATATAAGATAAAAGATCGATAATTGAGTTATGGTTTTGTTTTTATGAAAGTGAAACGATTTCGGTTAAATCTCGATTGCTAATAAATTTAATAGTATGACATGAGAGACGGTTTAATAATATAGTCATAATATCGAATACAAGTGAGTATAATTTGCAGAACACGCTACATTATGGAGTCAAATAGCGAATTATGCCAAAATATACTAAAATATTTGGTATTATAGAAAATAGGCTCAAAAGCATTAAGACTATATGTCACAGTATCTTATATGTGGTTGGATATAGAGATCAAGACACAATTATAGTTGCAGGATGCGTAATTAGTTATTTTCCAGTGATAGAGAGAGAGAGAGAGAAACGCAAGGAGATCTCCCATTAAGGCGGTCAACCCCCAACTTAACAAGTGTATGAAGGACTTGGTTGTCATTGGAATCAATCAGAGCCCAATGGTTAAAACTCCATCATTAAAAAATAAATAATTCACCAACAATTAGCTAAGCAATGACAAAGATGATTCAGCCTTAACCCCAGCACACTTTTTAATAGTAAGGACATGACAGCAATACCATGGCCTTAACATGAATAATGTGAAATATTTTCACAAGTGGAAATAACTTGTAAAATTAACCCAACTGTTTTGGAAGAAGAACTCTTCGGAATATCTATCACGGCTAAATAGACGACGGGGAGTAAGGTCTGAACAATCAAGTACCAGAAACATCACAAAGAAGACCAGTAATATAGCAGAAAAAACCACTAACACTAAAAGCTAGCTTTACATTGAAAGTAAACAAAATTATGTGTTTTCTGGCATTGCTTATGGTTACTGCGCCATTTAATGTAAAGGTTACGGATTTCTACCAAATATCATTTTAGAATAATGCATCAGGCATATACTTTGAATCATCAGAGCACCATTAGAGTTCTAAAACCGAAATTGAACATTGTGGAACATTATATGATCTTCTTGTCTATTTTAAAGAAATTGCTAATGTTATGGGCTATATTCATAGACTTAATAAAACTGTCTTCAATCTCGTCTGTAACAGAGATAATAAAATAATAAGATTAAATGAGACCCGCAGCTTTACGTTCTTATCAAATCGCGTATTTATTCCTTAAAAGAAAATTCCTTCCTAATGTCACCTACAATCCGAGTGAAATAAAGTCAAGTTACTTGCATTTAATGTAACGATTGTTAATGATGAATTAAATATGACCGCGTTTCCAATAGATACTTCACAAGAACAATGGAATGACACCAACACAGATTTAACAAAGATTTGCCACGAGAAAATGAGCCAATTCTAGCCAAAATGAACTACCACGATGTGCATCACTACACGATTTCATATTCAGCAAAAGCCATATTGATTGTTCTTTCCGCTGTGGCGTACCTGTAGTATAAACGTTTTCTTAGTCAATCAAAACCCATTCTAAGCAGAAGCTATAATTGTACAATATAGTAATTTGGAATATAAGACTTCAAATTTTTCTTAACTTGTATATATGTATACGATTGATCAAACCGCAGTCGTTACGGTGGAATGAAGACACTCATAAATAAGCATTAATTGATAAAAAAACTTTTTTTAGCGTGGGATTCGATTAGAATGCATCATCGGTCCGTATAGCTATGAAACTTATAATGTTTTGAAATTGAACACAAATTTTATCAACATTAGCATTGTTTTAAAAGGTGATCCAGTGATATCTAATTTTGGTGAAAATAAAAGGATGAACTCAAGACCAATATTTTATAATAGTGTTGAAGTCACCCAGCAACGCTACTCCAAGAATTGTAAAGTAGAATTTTATTTTGAAGTTGTTTGTTAGACATCGATTTGGGATTATTCGTATATCTAAAACGCTGTTTGTTTCATCAATCCTTCATTCAGATTGATAACTTAAATCACCATACCTTTAACGAAGGGTACGCTATGGCCCATAAAATCTGTCCTACAACAGTATATGGGTTATAATTAAAGAAAGATTTTGAGCCAAGCCCTATTACAGTAATAAGGGTTCGCTTAGTTGAGTTTTGCTTCAAAAGTTAGTGATCATCACATCATCTTTCAAGTTTTTCCATGATATGGCTGAATTTTACGATTATAGATATGATGCGGATGCGTATAGATATTATCGAACTGATAGTTACGAATACCACCATCAACTTTTCCCAAAAGGATACTTGTTATAAATAATGGACGACTTTCATCACATTTTCTTTAACGTACTAAGAAGCCTTAATCTGATGATGTATGAACCCCTACAAGATTCGAAATATTAATTCATTGTTTGTTTCTTTTTGGTTAGGAATAAAAAACTTGACAGAAGTTTTTGTGCAATGGTTATTTTTTTGAAGTAACGAATATTTTTTTTTCCAAAGAATTATCGGACTGGTGCTTAATAAAACCACAACACTTCCGAAGCAGTGTGCCGTACAACCGCATAAGTAAATGATTACATATTGTAGTTGATATATCAGATGAAACGTTGGGTGAACTTTGAAATGTTCTAACTATAAATGATTCTCTTAAAGTGGGCTTATATGAATCTATTGCAGTTATAAAGGGACTATTATTTATTGACTGGTATAGATTAGTGATATAACCTTCAACAACATGCTGATATTAAATTAATATACTTCAAAATTTAAATAATTTATTATGAGCAGCTCAATGACAATATATGAGGTTTGGGTTATTAAGATGTGTTATTTGATATAATTTAGGAAGAGCCATCCGAATTTTATATGGAGGTTTTGACTGCTTTACCATTACCTTGCCCATAGTTTCATTCACAACATGTCTCAATGCCTAAAACATGTTCGTTTTGGCGAACGAACTAATTTGAGCAAATGATTAAGGGGTCTGTATGTTCTGAGATTGCTCCCTTCACCAAAAAGTTTATAAATGTTTGAATTTTAATGTGAAATAAATGATCATTATAGTTTAAGCTTTCATGCTACTAGATTAAATATAATTACATATTTACCTTAAAGGAGTCACGTAACACTGCCACTACCAATTAATTATAACTCTAACCATCGGTTAATTGAACTTTTAAACGATATATATATATATATATATATATATATATATATATATATATATATATATATATATATATATATATATATATATATATATATATATATATATTTATATATATATATATATATATATATATATATATATATATATATATATATATATATATATATATATCGCTGGACGCAATTAACCGAATATTAGAACACATTCATTTATTAATTATAAATGCGACCACGTTACAATTGTGAAAGTGTAAGAGTCGGGACCACGTAAAGAATGATATATTTAAATATCAGCCGAACTTACAATTAAAGCTCACTCAGTGTAACAAATGTTATTGTGTCTGTCTGAAAATATGAATTGATTTTTATCGTTATATATACGCAACCTTTTACACACAAATTAAACTTTAACCACTTTCAAAATCCACTTATGATGTTCTATTCATAATTTTATTAGTAACACACACAGCACAGAATAACATCGTAAAAATTCAACAGCAACACAAAAATAAGCAAAGAATATATTCTGAAACAATAAAACACACCCTTTAAAAAGCCATAAAATGAAAATAAGCCTGAAAAAAATATTAAAAAGAAAATTGCTCTTATTTACGCGCGTTTATAGCATATAAAAAGATGTTATTTCTTGATATTTTGATTTGAAACATCGAAACACTTGTTTCTTTTATATTTGATTGCTCTTACTGTTGTGAATGTTTTGTTTTTATGACTTTTGGGAATAAAATAAACAAAAAAAAAAAAATACTACATAACATATTGTCTCGAATAAAACCGAGTAATAAAAATTAATTTAACGATGGTACATTTCGGCTGGATAATTGTTTCATAGAACACGGATTCACTGTGTACATATATACATATATATATAGGAGCCAAGTCAAAATTTTACCTTTACGATGCTAGATAATCCTCATATTTTCCTCAATTGTGTCATATTTATGTCCCCTTTATATCCATTTTCAATCGAACAAATCTAATCGTCGGCGGCAGTGACAAAAATAAAACATTCACGCTACTTAAATTTAATGTTAAGGCATCTTTCTCGTTATCTTTGTACACATATTAATTCAAAACCATTTCGTGATCCTGTAACCTCTCTCCTCTTTTTAAAATATCATTATATAATGTTTAAATCTTTAATAAAAAAAAATAATACGGGGAAGGAGATAATAAATTTAAACTCGAAAAAAAAATTATTATTAAAAATTAAATTGAAAAATGCAAATTTATTGCAAAATTTAAATTTCGTTCTGCGGATATGTCTTGGGATGTAGTGTGTCAGTCTATACACATACCCGAACATTTTTTATTCACTTTAGGGAACTTTTTAATATTTGTCGAAATACAATTTATGATTATGATTCGATATGACATTACCGCGATTAGACTTATATGCAATAACTGGTGTAGATACAACCCCATCTTAAAACGAATTTAAATTGATAGACATGAGTTGCAAATCGGCAATAATGTTATCAAAATGGCCTCACGTGTTTCACTTATTGGTCTTAACTCGGCGAAGTTTATGTGATTCGATAGGTAATAGGTTATGATTTTGTATTTAAACCAATATTCTAGCATCTGTTAATTTCACAATATTATCGGACACATTGGATGAGACGTTTTAAAGTATATCTTGTACATCGATTGGAAATATTGCTATGAAACAATGTTTTCGTTCCATTCAAGGTTTACTGATTACCGAGGTTTTTCAAAATTTGTATAAATCATACCGTCGAGTCTGTGACCCGATCAATTAGAGGCTACTTTAGGCACTTGACTACAAATCAATACATCTGTGTAAATCTGTGCAGTTACAACGCTGTGTTGAGCGCAGATTATCAAGTACTTTTGTAATTAATTCTAGTGTTCGACAAGTAGATGCACTGTCCAAGAGATACCTATCGACTTTAAACGTATTTTGTTCCCATTGGTCTGTGAGTAATGTACTATTTATCTAATCTCTTGTTTTAGAGATCAAGACAAAATTGATTTCAGTATAGTTTGAAGGTGTGTTGAGATACCTAAGGGGGGCGATACGAAAGTCCACCTTGCCGCTGACAATATGGGCTTAATATATCCTTTACGTTCGCTTCGGGAACCGAAATATCTTGCAAATAAACTGAAATTATAAAGCGTTCTGAACATATCATAATTGATGGCAAATACCGAATTCGTCTCTATCATGAGATCACAAATTTAACTTGTATTCCTATTATCATACAAGAAATCAAAGGACTACTGATCCAGATGAATGGTACATTTTAAAAAGGAGTTCCAATTTTTGAGTGGAGGTAGCTGTTAGCAACTTTACGGCGAAGAGAGTGATCTGGTATTTTCTAAATCTTTACAACATTGTAAAATGCTGACTCGTGATGGATAGCGATGAAGTCAGATTGTTGACATAATGCGGGCCGGCCAAGAGGAGTTTTGACCCTTCTTCATATTTGGGACAAGTTGGAATTAAAACAATCTTAACATTTGTTTAAAATTGAAACGACGCAACCTCTTCTAGATTCACTTGTCACCATTGGTTAAATCTAACATCTTTGGTTTTGGTTGATATTTGTATACAAGATTTCAACTATCGGTAACTTGGAATTTGCAAGTGTATTAAAAAATAATTTGTACGTGATTCGATGTTGTAAACCAGCGATATTTGGTTTTGTACTATAGTTATAGTTTTGAGACCAAAGAAAGCTGAATACGGTTCTAGTGTGCATCAAATGTTGTCTTGAGGTGTTTTACGTTTACGAAGATGCCACTTTCATATTATTGTTACAACTATGTGTTGCCCAACCAATACCAGCATCTATTTATTTCATTCCACTCTCTCTCTCTCTCTCTCTCTCTCTCTCTCTCTCTCTCTGTTCCTCAAACAGTCGATCCTTCTCATATATATTCATCTATTTACACTAGTACTTCACAAATTCGAACTGACCCCATCATTTAAAGCAGCTTGTTGGTGCAACAAGTTATGGCATTGTGAATATTATTTCTGGAACTATAGAATTCTTTTCAATAAATTATGCTGATGTTGATGATAAGCTTCGATACCCATATTGACGTTTCATAAATTATACATAAACCTGATGAAATGATCAGAAATTTTATTCTGCATTTTATGAAATTACTAAATGGGATCATAAAGCTATAATGTAAACTTGGTCAACTATTTTTTACGTAATTACATAACATTGTAAATTTTATATCGTTATATCTTCCGGGAAACTTATATACCGATATTGTAATAGTATAGTGAATCAACAGTCCCCTTCTTCGCTCTTCTGAACAATTGTTAAAGTTTCGGGCGGTCACATCGTCAATGTCACGCTTAAACGTGTCATAAACAGCTTATACGGTTACTCTAAAAATAGTATCCCTGTTCCAATAAAAACTTTGTACGACTCTTACAGGTATTTAAACGCTGGTTGCGAATTCGGTATAGTGTTTTTCCGTTCAAGTAAATTACATGCATACCATCCAAATAGTTCAGACCACTCAAATAATAAAAGCCACATTTCATAAGTCATTCAGATCACATCACATTAAAACATAAAACGAGAAGTGACGTGGAAAATATTGAACATCGTGTTCATGTCGATCAATTTTAGTATTGAACCGGTTCAATACGGTTTGCATTTCACAAACAAACCTGCAACAAATTACGTTTAAGGATACACCTTAATGCAATAAAATATTGTTATTCGTTTTCTAAAAATTGTTTCGACGCATAAATTACGTTGACTTAAAAAATGACCTATCCTTGAAGTTAACGACTTTTAATAGTTTTTTTGTCCAATAAAATTAGCTTTATACCATAAAAAAACATCCTATTCGCAAAAAACTCCAACTGATTTAAAAAAAAACTAATAAAAATAAATTTTTTGCAAAAAAACAAACAGCACAACAGGTAATTTATCACTGGTTAGCAAAAAATAAACAATAAAAAATAGTTTTTTTTAGCATGCAACGTCAAACCGTAGATAAAGGGGTTGTTAGTTTCTTGTCCTTGTAGTCGGTATGGTTGTTTTGTCTCAATCTGTATATCTATGTAGCTTTAACATCCCATACATACCATTTTTAAGATACAGGTGGCCGGCTTTAAGAACGTAGCTTCAAAACAATCAGCATTTTGTTTGTTGGTAATTTTAAATTAAAACCAACCATAAATTGTAATTTATTTGAGCAACTCACACTAATAAATTTCGAATTTATTTTTTTTATTAATTAATTTGGATTATTTGTTTCGAGTTTATTGTGCTGGTGGTATCATACACGAGAATATTATTTAAAGTTTTTAAAATTAAAACTATAACTTTGATGTCGGCCTATAAACTTAATTTATATAATTATGACGTTTAGAGTTCATTTCACACAACGATTTGATAAGGTTCGTTAATATAATATTAACATGTGTCTATCCACTATTATAGTTTTATTTATATTTTATATATAGATTAGACAGTTTAATAGTTCAATTGATAAAATGAAACTAGATCGCTAATAGGGATGCTTTTACCATATGATGAGTCTCATTAACTGTCAATATTATATTGGTATAGTTAACACAATTGTATAAACTCGCAAACTTCGAACTAATTTTGGTCGGTACTTCGTACTACTTAAAGAAAATCATCAATCATCTGTCTGAAAATTATCCTAGGTGCTGGACATATGAAAGAAAGCCCATAATTCAACATAATTATATATATATATATATATATATATATATATATATATATATATATATATATATAATTATATATATATACATAATTATATATATATTATATATATATATATATATATATATATATATATATATATATATATTTATATATATATATATATATATGTATATATATATATATATATATATATATATATATATATATATATATATATATATATATATATATATATATATATATATTTATGTATATATCCAAACCCTACTTTAGCTGATTAGGTACTATAACCTCGATTTGCCAAAGTACTAAAATAATATAAGAATAAGGTTCAACGCAACTATGTCAATAAATCAATATGTCAAGAAGGTCTGAGGATGAAATTGCTTTGAAACTGGCCTTATCACTCTGTCACTGTAAATTTTTGTAACTTTTTGCTCACTTCCCAGCAAAAAGTTACAAAAATTTACTTTTACCAACTACTTGTCGTTCACTTAACAAAAATTGTGAGAATTTATATGAACATATAATGACAATATACAAAGTCAAAAAGTAACTTTGTCTTAATGCAGTCTATATAGCGTAGTTAGCTGATGTCACTATATTATGTCTAATTTGTCTTTGTTGAATTTATTTTTTGGTGAAAATTTATGAATTTGACAGAAAATAACAATTAATTGTTCAGTGGCTGAAAATGTTGTTTAGATTGACACTGATGTTGGTTTGACATTTTAAACATCACATCACACCGAAATCACTGTTCAATTATTACTTATTAAATTATTAAATTATTACATTTGCTGTTTTTAGGCAAGTTGGGTTTTGGACCCAAATTTTTTACAATTCTTTGTTTGTCATTCACCTATAACAATATAAATATATAAGCTGAATTATAATGACAGAAATATCTTGAAGTATGACCATTATTACAGTTATTACCGCGGAGAGTACTACACTATTAGAGAAAAAACACAAGTCTCAATATTTAACCCTTTAAGACAAATTTGATGATTCATCATAACTCTTTAGTCAGTAGATGGAAGACAAACAATTATTGAATATATACGCTTTTTAAGACCCATGGGGTTGTGAAGATGTGACGTCCACTTTTATTATCTAGAAATCAAAACTGTTGGACTCGTTTGAGTGAACGTATTCATAATTTTAGTCAATTTTGGTTGGACTGCAATTTTAATTTTTAAGCAGATAAGTCTTTATATTTAGAATCATTACTGGTAAACATTTACTATTGTTGTATAATATACGTTGTAAAGTTGTACTTTAAGACGCCTGTAGTCGTACCAGTATACTTAAGTATTTTTAAACGTACGCGGTCTCAAATGGAACTCATCTTACCATTACTGGTTATTAGTCAAATGAATAATACATAAATCGGACGATAGAGTCAAGTATACCTGAACCTATACTATAGTTCTATCTTTATGCTACTGAAACTATACGAATTGTAACCATGGATGGCGCAATAAAAATCTATCAGGCACTGAAGAGTCAGAAGTAAAGATGAAATTTGTCGATCAAAAAGTGATGGCCATAGTTTTTGAAAATGTATCATGATATAACCTCCATTGATAAATTCATGTAAAAATTGCATTTTAAGAATATATAATATAAACTTTGCCTATATTTGAGATGATGGTTATATATAGTAGCCCCCCTGGTTATTTCACGAGTAAGCTATCGAATTGCTATTTCATGATTATAAACTCCTCGTTTGTGCCCACCAAGTCAGTCTATTGGGGTACAGTTATATTTACATTGGCGGGTGATACAAAACATTTGCGAATGATCCCAGCTGAGCAGAAAATCTCGAAGAAGCACCAAGAACAACAATTTACTTACACCTATGCATAAACCTAAAATTAATAAGTTGTCATAAAACATGTAAACTTAAATATAGACTGTTGTTGTACAAAATAATATTTTAATCTGTACATATGATATTAAATTGTGTGGTTCCGCTTTCATAAACACTTCGAAGAATTGTAATCACCGGATTTGAGATTCCTTTAGAATTATATAAATTAATTGTGTCTAGGCCAAGTCCATTGTGCCAATTTTAACCATCTGAGTTCTGTCATACGCCTCATCATCGGAATTTTGTAACAGCTTGGGGCTTCAAAAGAATCATATTATTTTAAAACACATCAAAACACGATTACTAATAGGTGATAAGAATTGGTCAAGTGCAATCTGGAAACTTTGATACATAAACACTGGAGACTTATTTCATGTATCTGTTTTCTTATTTTCAGAATATTCTAAGAAACTCAGACTCAACCGATGTTCGTTGAAAAAAGTTAAGAATCTTTTCTATATTTTAAAACAAAAAATATGCTTCAATTAGTGTTCAAACAACAATGGTCTTTTCTACATACACCGGTTTAAAAAGGCGTAAGGTAATTCAACCCAAAATAAAAATTCAATAGGCAGATTAAAATACCGTCATCGTTAGTCGTTGCACAATAATTAGTGGACTCTTCATGACTATCTTGGTAGAGAAAGGAAAAATACCAGCATCTGAAACAAACTATTATTGTATTAAAATTACGATGGCACTAAGTACCATTTAAATGACAATTAAATTTCCAAACATATTTAAAACATAATCACTTCATTAAACCCTCATTTCATTCAAAATGCGACTATTAATAGGTTTTAAACGAAGTGGTATAGACACAAAAAAAATATTCACAATGTTTCCACTTAATTAATTTCATCTCTAATATCATTATATTCCAATTTCTCTAATTTTCTTCGTCTATTAAACTATAACAACATTCAAAATATTATCAAATTAATAACTTTTATATTGTTACTAAAACCATTCAACATATGCACCTGAACAAAACAACAACATCGACTTTTAATTACGAAACTAATTTGTATTTATCTACCTATAGACAACATGTGAACACCAACTATATACATACTCTTATGTATGAATATTGCAACTATTTACTATTTAAAAATTAAAATTTGTTAACAAACATGCCCCAATGCATTTTTATATATACAAATGACAACAACAAATATATATATATGATATAAATGTCTCATATGATTCATTAAAAATAATTCCACCCGAATACACAAAAACCTAAACTATAAAAGTCATAAAATTATTTTGGTTTTCGTTCTATCCAAAAAAAAAAAATAACTAAAAATGAGAAATACAAAAAATTAATGAAAATTGAGATAAAAACAAAAAAAAGTTAATATTTTAATTGAAATAAATTGTTTTGTGTGTTAGTTCATAAAAATTCATTTTAATTTTAACCCGCTCTCTCTCTGTCTTTATATATCGTATGTACGTTGTTACGAGTACATACAATAATTAAAACTGAACGAATTACAGCCAACCAACAGAACAAAAAAGTGAAACAAACAAACAAGAAAGTAATATATTAATTAATTAAATTAAAAACAAAAACAATAAATGTTATAAAAACATATTTGTTCCATTTTATATATGAATTCATTACATACATACTCGTATATGTATATACATACGTATACATACACACAAACAGGAAAATTTTATAGGACATGTATTAAAACAATATTTTATAAAATTAAAATTAAAAATATATATTTTAATAATAAAGGAACAAAAAATTAAATAATTAAAATTTATTGGATTACATGTTGCTAATATAAAATATTTTGTGTTTGAAGTTTTTTTGCATATATCGAAGCATATATCTATAAGAATTGAGATCACATCACTATAAGAACCGAAATGATAGACTATACCTCAACCATACGGAATGGTAGCTTATCAGCTGCAGTACTAGCAAACTGACGATATGAATGCAGTTATAATGTTATATGGCTATAATTATTTAGCCCAACTAGAAATTTTTTAGCTTAAAAGCTTCCTTTACAAGGTTATGTATGTCAAATAAATTTAGGACTAAATACTTGATCCCTAGAATCGGAGATACTGGATCCTCAAAATATTTGAATGAAGTTGACAAAAGTCTATGAAAGCTCTAATTATTAGTTTAAGCCCTCATTGCTTTGCATCCGAATGCAACCTAGACTTCTTGACGCGATGGTTATACTGGTACCACTAAATCCACACTACGAGTGCAGTCATATCGTATATATATATATATATATATATATATATATATATATATATATATATATATATATATATATATATATGTATATATGAATATATATATATATATATATATATATATATATATATATATATAAATATATCTATATATATATATATATATATATATATATATATATATATATATATATATATATATATATATATATATAAATAAATATATATATATATATATATATATATATATATATATATATATATATATATATATATATATATATATATATATATATATATATATATATATATATATATATATATATATAGGGTGGGCTATAATTATTAAGCCCATCTGGAAATGTTATAGTTTCAATGCTGGTTTTACTATAAGGTATGAATGTCAAACAAATTAAGGACTAAATATAGATCCTAATAATCGGAAATGCTAAATCTCATAAACATCTGTATAGGAATTTGAGAAATGTGTCTGAAATTATAAATTAATTCCCTCATTGCTTTCGTATACACGCCTTACTTCTGGATACGATAATTATACTACATCATTTGATAATTATACTACATCATCATATTACTTATCAGATCGAACTATAGCCTATTGAAAACATCAAATATTCCGCTTAAAATAGATGCTAATCCTATAAAAATGATCTCTCACTTTTTGAGTTTAATAAATTTCAGTCCTTCCTTGTGCCTTTAGACTACACCACAGCATGATAACTTCATATACTGGAATCTACTGATAATATCTCAGTCCTGTTTCTTAGACAGAGGTGTCCATGAAGTTGGAGTCTTGGCGCATCAAGCACTTTGTAACATGAATGATAACTTAAGAAATACAACATCAGACGATACAATTTATAATTATTATATGAGGGAAGTTGATCGTCAATCAGCTTCCCTCATATAAAAATAGTATAATAATTGAAATTTCAATCATACGCCAGGACTAACCTATCAGCTCAGAACTTTGTGGTATATGTTAACATTACAGTACATAACATCACCATTTAATTTACTCTATATATTCGATCAGAATAAATCCAGATTGATTCAACGATAAGGGGTATCCAAATAATAGAACGTCTCTAGGAAAAGTGGTTCCACTAAGTTTGAGAAATTTACTTCTCTTCGATCAACTGTAACAAGCAATTTCTAATATTCCTTCTGGTTTGCACAATACTTGAAGTGTAATAACGAAGTGTCATGTAAATTGAGATCATCAAAAATGATAACTAAAGTCTAGCAACTTATAAAATATGAGAACTCTATAGAGTACGTCAGCTCAGATTCTGATGAAAACAAAAAAAGTGGAGCTGTAATTAACTTCTGGTAAGGGCAGCTTGACTAGGGGGATTTAAAACGCTTGACTGCTTACTGAATCTGTTTTTATTATAGAAATTTAGATCATACTTAAACTAACAACTATTACAGGTAAGTTGGATGATCGTGCAATTTAATTAGTTCACTATACATTGTATGGCAAATATGACCTGACCATTATTATGAATAAATCGCATAATTTGGTGTGAATATATTTATGCTCCACCGATATACAATATACGAATATACGGATGTTGTTGAACTATATATGATAGTTTATATGGATGACGTATAATTATCTGTCGGGGTCCTGATATCAGACTGAACAATTGTGGTGATATTAATGGATGGTCAGCACGAGTACTGATTTTGGTGGATATCTGAGTGGTGCGCGATAATATTGTGTTTTGACCAAAAAGGCAAGGGCTAGAGTCCAGAACTTCAAATGAGACATGATCTATAATGATAAATATGTTGCGAATCCAACAATTTTGATTCGGTCACTTATTTCTTGCTTCAATAGTTAAGTATCTGGAGTTGTAATTTTGAGGTTTTTTGATGATCGTTCTCTGATTAAAGAAGGTAATATACTAAATAATGGTATGAAAGCGACATCTCTTTTGTTTAGCCTATTGCTGCCAGCATATATAGATGTAAATTATTACTTCTAAATTTACATCTTTGATGCCGTAGTGTACATTTTTGTTGGTGTTAATGATCCTCAATCTGAATAGATTAGTTATTCGGTTTTGAATATTCATTGGTTTGCTGCATTAAGTTTGATGGGGCGTTGATACTTCCAATGCACAGAATGAATGTTGAGTTGGTGCAGTCGAGATTCGTCGACAAGTACTTATTTTGTCGATGACAATATACGGAGTTGATTGTTGAGCGGTTATATCGCTGCTGTGTTTAAATAACCTCACTGTATTATCGATGATAGTTTGATTTTTTAACAATTTAAATGTGTATTCTCCAATGTATTGAATTCTTTCGAACTGTTTTTCATACTGCTCAGCTTCTCTTTGAGATAAGATCCCAAACATGTCGCAATTTTGCCAATGGATTGCTTCTGTAATAGTTTAAGTCGTTGCAGGTCAGGATTTCGTGGTCTTGTTTTATGTTATAGTATTTCTATTTTATTTGTTCTATTAGGAGGTTGCATTTGATGGTAATAACTGTTACAAGCAGATTAAGGGTGTTAAACAAAGCATAATCCTAAGTAAGCCCATTCCTTTACTATCCGAAATGCGTGAAGTTGTGTGGCAAACGATTTCCTTCCGAATGGATGAGTATGTACCGAACTGATAACACAAATCACTGTGCAAGTCAATAGTAAAAGTTTACTTGTACGATTGAACGGAGTGATAGTGTACTGCGGGGATAGCATAAATCGGAATCACTTGATACAAATCATACACTAATCTTACATTTTATTGATTAATTCACACTAATTTCATCTTTTTCACTTTATACACATAATTTGAAACTAAGTTAGGTTTTTGTAATAAATTTAGGAATTCACTCATAATATATTGAAACCAGTAGCTGTATTATTTGTGAGTTCACTTTGTGTTACAAAATACGGTATAATGTGCGGCATCGTTATTTGTCATAGGTCCTCTCACAAAACACCTTAGCTTTCGTTTTACCTATATACAGTCTGATTTATCATTGTTAAATTATTTGTAAATAATTGTCTAAGTAATAAAAGCTATTTAAAACTGTCTATACGTTAGTAAGCATTCTGATAGTTTTTTATCTTCTCAGTCTACTGAACAACAATATTAAACTGTTGGTGTTTAGAGACAAACATATTTCACCAATCCAAATGTTGAAAACTATTTTACCAACAAATATCAGCAAGTATTTTTCATCCATGTTATCATTTCATAAAAAATGACAGCAATTAGAAAATGCAAATAATCCAACAACAAACATACATAATGAACATGTTTAGATACGATACGGTATTCCTTTTGCATTTTTCTGGCATTATGTGAATTGTCTTTTTTAATTTTCACTGGAAAATTGTCATATACGTGCAAAATTGTCATGTTACACCATATATATACTCGTTTGTACAGTGGAATGAACATTCCAGTGGAGTGAGTTATTCTGCAAAAGTAAATTAAAATTTTATAAAGAAAAATTATCATACAGCAGCAGAGATGAATTTATAACACAAATGGCTCTTAAATGTATGTAGATATGTACTCGTATGCACATACATGCTTTTATATATAAACAACACTGGAAATTAAGTTTTAGAGATATGTATAGATAAATAAATGGTCATGAGACTGGGTACACATATAGATACGAGAGAACAAAATGTAATTTGCAATAAAGTTTAATTCAATGGCTAAGCAATGAATTGTAGTGTTTTTTGTTCTCAGCATACGGTTACTATTTGTATATAGAAAAATAACCATTCGAATGCCTATAAAATCTGATAACGACCAAATAATATACAAATAACAGAGACAAAAACGATTTTTACACTTTTCACTATAATTTTCCATTTTACTTCTCGGTTTTGGTTTTCTGGTTTTATTTACATCTATACACTATATATACATATATATGTACATACACAACGACTATACGAGCAATAGAAAATGCATGAAATTTATTGATCAAATATAATAATGTTCCTCTGCAATTACACAAAGTTCAGATAGTTTAAGAACACATATATGAATTTGTTTAATGGCTTATGTAACAAGGAAATTCATTTTATGTTTTGATCATGCTGATATTTTCCTTCTGTTGTAGCATGAAAGCTTAATCTAATATATATGTCTAGTATTGAGCTTACACTCATAACTCATATATACGTTTGGTTGATAAATGGTCGTTTTGTAAATCAACTTCCATCTTTTATTTTTTCCGTTACTAGCTTAAACTAAATTTTTGGCTAATAAAAATTAATCGACAGCAACATCGTACATCTTAATAAATTTGAATTAACTTTCTTCTTTGTAGTTTATTGATCATAAAGTATATATGTAAAAGTTGCGAAATAAAGTAATTCATTTACAGGCATCAGTCAACATCCTTAAGCCAAGTAGGTTTTATTGTATTATGTCATGATGAATGAAAGAGTGGAAGCACTAATCTATCTCAAGTCTCATATTTTTATCATAGCTCAATCATTTACACCGGACAGATTTGGGACTGCCAATTTTGGGACATAATCATAATTCACTTAAGTAGGCTAGTTGAAATTTGTGACAAAATATTAAAAAACTTACAGGCTGTATAGCAAGCAAATCATTTGCTATTGACAGAGCTCGTGTAGCACCAGCAACTTAAATCACGTTTTGATTGGTATGAGGTGTACGAATATTCAAACTGTCTGCCTGAAGTTTGAGTTGGCACATCAAGAACAACTTGGCAAACTAAGAAGAGAAAGCTACCGTGACTAGATAATTCTTTACGGCATGATTCACAAAATGTATAATATGCAAAATGAACAAATATCTGGTCAACACTGGAATACTCAAGTAAAATTCAGTAATATTATTTTGGAATTGAATAACCTTTCAATGTCGTATGGTAATAGGTCTGATGTGTAGTTCACAAGATTTGAAGTATAACTCTTAAGTCATATAGAAGGCTGTTATTAAGTATACGTTCATACACATCACCTACAGCAATCAAATGACTATAGGGTTAGGTGATGGCCATATAGACGTTTCTGTTGCATTGATTGGTACATTATTACCCAACTAAACGAATTATACTAGATCCCTGACAAACTCGATAACCGTATATAAAATCGAAACCGAAGGTAAAATATTTATTTCTAACCTTAAATAAATAAATAAATATTTATTTATTTAAGGGGATGTATTCATATAGTTATACCACATACTATAGTTCAGAACTGAATACAATTACACGGGACGGATAGCAGCCAACCTATAAATACTTGAAGTATTGCTATGTTTAGGATCTTTCTTTCCGGCAGTATTGTATCTATAGACTTGTAAAATTTGAATCTTATTATAGATGTGTAAAGTGATCTCCAAAGCCTTGCCCATTTTTGCTCAACACGACTTGTTTTAGTTGGGTGGAACAGTATAAGAAGAGTAAAGTTTAACCTATACGATCTAATTACTTTTTGCAGTCTTACAGTCTAAGCCGGTATACTATCAAATTTAAGAAAAAAACAACTGCAGTTCGTTTCTACGATCTGATATAGTGCTTAAATGATAGAGGTTTGCCCAATGCTGTAAATTGATAGAGATGAATTGATTCGTGTTAGACCTATGCCTTGTGATTTCGACTCAGTCATATGGTATATGAATTTTACTAGGCAGTGAGGCTTTATAGAATACGATAAAGCTGGCGCTTGCCGTTACGTGTTTTAAATCGGTGGGAACTGCCGTTTAAGTGTAAAGTACTTCTGAATTTTGGCTGGTATTCTTCATTCATTCAATAGTGAACTGTGATTTTGACGGGATAAAGAAATCATAATGTAGAGAACCATGGGTTGCTATTAAGATCTTGACTCAAACATTTTTGACAAAAGCTTTCAGAAATAAGCTTTAGTCTTCCATCAGAATTCATATTTCTAGGTTCAGCCCATTAAATATTGAATATTTTGTCGTGTTAAATATGTGTTAGACTAATCTGATTAAAAAACTTGGAAGTTCTGAATTTCTGATTCTAATTGAAACAATCTTATTCGTTGCGTCACAGAATTCTGAATTTCACCTCTTGCTTAGAAATTGTAATTATACTAGTCTCATAGTATTACAATATTTTTATACCAATAGATTCGATATTATGCTGATTGATTGTTTTCCTTGTCAATTTTGCCAAAAAAAAATTGGTTGAATCACGGGCGCCTTGTTTTACTTATTCGTTATACACTCATTTCTATGCTAGGATTTCCTTTGTTAAAATTTTTGTGACAAAACGCGAAATCTTCAGTTTTGTCCTTGAATCCATCTGCATGTCAAAAAGTTTATTCTTATATGTTCTATAAATATCTCTCATATCACAAATGTGACCTCTGAAAAATTTACTGGGTTCCGTGATAATTTTAACAATGTTATCATCGATAGTCCAAGCTCTGTTGCTCCCACTATTTTTTAGTGGAAGTGTAGACGGCATCGCACATAACTTTAAAATATTTGGATAACTATGCTTGATCTAAGCCATTTATATAATTCAAAATTTTGCTAAAATGTTACCTGTTCCATATATGTTGCTGATTAAACCTTACCAAATATAGTTTTAGCCAGACCTGTCTATATCCATTCAAACAATCCATACAGTACAACGTTAGAAAGTACAATGAAATTGCTAGATTGGCATTCATAGATGCAAATTGAAGTTATATAGGATAAAGAATTCCCCACACTGTTAAAAGAAGGACCGTTTCTTTCGTTAGTCAACATCTCTATTGTTACTCTTTTCCACTACTATGTGTACATATGGCTTTTTCTCTTCGAACGTGTTTTCGGTTACTGGAATATACAATTGTTACTCAAACGAGCCATTGAGCATTTGTATTATGCGGACATCATGGTAAAGAGAACCACAATATAAAAACTCACTAGATTTAGTTTAAAGCTCGTTTGCTTGAACCAGTGGTTGCATCATTGCTTCTAAACTTGCAAGATAAGTTTGAATTGTTTCAAACCTGAATATTTTGTACCTTGTTTTAATTAATTTGGGAATGATCGTATATAAAATCAATAGGACCAAATCGTGACTTGAGCTTTTATCTCGCACCTGCATAACTTCGTAATTAAGTAAGTAAGCAATTTACAAAAGTTGTACCAACTGATTCATCAGCCAGTTGATTGGTTTCCTTGTCAATTTTGCCAATTAAAACGTACACAGAAAAAAATTCGGGATGTATCCCCAAAAAGTGTTAAATAAAATTTATATTTTTCTAAAATAATGGTTAAATTACCAATTTATTATTGTTAAAGCGAATTTTACAGAAAATGTCCAAATACGTTGTTAAATTTTTTGAAACTATCAGTCATAGGTAAATTTCCTTTCAAAAAATGGTCATTATTGACAAAAAGCGATCGTTTTAATAATATCAATAAATTTGTTTATTTCAGATATTATTTTGAGTTTAATATAACTCAATTTTATAACAAAAAAAAATATTTTGTCAAAATAGAAAATAAGTTGTTTATTTCTATTTTGACTATTATTAAATGCTGAATAATAGTCCAAAATAGGTGACAAATATTTATTAACAGAACTCTTTAAATTTTACTATTTGAAATTGTTTAATTCAGGTCTGGGAAAAATGTTTGCAATAAATTTGCGATCAAAGTTTTGAATATATATG